>CM033641.1:114534428-114569356 GCA_019512145.1 Engystomops pustulosus
TGTCATAAACCAAATAAGAGAGTGGATGCGTATGTTGGACTCAAAAAGTTTGGACTTTTTGAGTCCAACATACGCATCCACTCTCTTCTTTGGTTTATGACATGTATTGTTAGGGATGCGTGGACATTCATTTTCATACGATTTACATTGGTAGTGCCTGTTTGTTGTATTGTGATTTAACCCCCAAAGTGTGTAATCCGTGGAACTAGCTGTAATTTACAATGAGTCAAAGCTGTACACAGAAGGTTCATGGATGCCTAGAAAGAGCCAATGTTTAGGCCGACATTAAGGGGAATTGAGTATTTTTCACTCAGGGTTAAGAAACTGGGGAATGCAGGAAAGTCCTGATATTTTAATGACTCTCTGTATTTTGATAAGAGCGTAAGAAGGGAGGAGTCGAAATATAGACTTACTGACCCGATGGAGAAGTATCAGTGGGCTATAGCTTGGTGAAAGGGATGGAGGAGCGCAACTGGTATTGTAACAGGTCCAATGACATGATGTAAAAGTATCAGTGGGCTGTGTTTCTCCTGGTCGATCCGTATTAGGGTTGTGCTGATAACATAATTTTGAGTGCAGTACAATACCCAGAGAAGTATCACAATACCAATACGATACTTTTAAGAAAAGATAAAGATATTACAGTATCTGAATTCAATGTTAAGGATGCCTTCACATGGAACATTTACATTGCATTTAGAAATGCAATGCAAACATATGGGGCTCAGCCCAGTCGTGTTTCAATGTGTTTCCAAGAACACATGTGATCAGTAATGATCAACTAGGGTTTTGCAAGGAGAGCCTTCGTTTTTGAGATCTCTGAGAAGATCCATCTCTATATAGTTCTAGGCTTTGTATCTCTATGGCAGTTAGAGAGTAAAGGATGTGAGCTCAAATCCCAGCTTGGAAGCCCTGGTATTTGTAGAAACACTATATATGGACAATTCATGGTATTTTCCTGATGGTCCTTACTCTGCGGCTGGCGCGACACATCTATACAAAGGATTCTCTGCCCTATGTCTACTCTGAGGATTCTCCGCAGACAGATACTAGGAGTCTGTACAACGGCAGTCATTCAGTACCGAAGATTACAGAAACCTAGTATTGAACCGAGCATATACTGAGGTTTTGATACATCCTGCAACCCTAATCCTTATATTGTTCCTGGTTATTGAATCTGTTAATTCTGTTTCAGGACTTGTTGCTCAAAGTCTGTATGTTTGTCAATTGTTTAAGGCTTCAGGAAGGAAATTGCAGTGTGTGTGCTTGGAGCAGCATTACTAGAAAGTTATACTGCTCAGGCTGTGGCATCCAGTGGGATTTTTGTAGAGTGTTCCACCCTGGATGTGTTGGTTTTCTGGAACATATTGCGGCTGGTAGTGGCCACACACTGTCCAGAAGAGGCAGTGGTAGGAAAGGGAGTTGATATACCAATTGGAGAGGCCTTATGTTGCTGTTTTTCCCTTTCCAGCGAACTGGAAGGTGCAGAACATGTTTCACCAAAATAGGCCCCACATTCTGCATGCTGTGGGCTGCAGTAGGCAGCGTCAGATTGTGGCCTGAAGGAGCAAAAACAATGGCTGATGTTGGTAGATTAGGTGTCGAGGGGACCCTATGTGAGTTTAAGTGGAGTTTAAACTCTCGAGGATAGCCTGAGGGAATAGGAAAGGACAGCTGTATCAGGATCTGCTAAGGCACGTTCAGCTCCGTCACAGGTTGGCCACTCCCTCCATTGAAACAGAGCCATATCAGCATGGTAGTGTGCACCAACTCTCGTCAGATATAAGTCTGGTCCGTAACAGGATTATATCAGGCCAGGTGTCAACCCACATAACGTATTTATAGTCTAAACATGGATGTGGGTATTTGTGGATTAAGGTACCTGTGTTGTGCCTGGAGGTTGTGTGGCCAGTTTTCTTGTGTAGAAGCCCTGAAAAATGTCCCCCAATTACCATATCCAGCTTGTATTCAGGATAAGGCCGGGGGAGGTGCGGGGCAGTTCTGTTTTATGTAATGTACAGATGTACATGAAAAGATCTGACACTTGCCCCTCTTATTGCATTGAGTAGATAATTTAAATAGAATTGATATGTATTAGACTGCGCTATCTGCTGTGAGATGTGACTGAGCTGCAGGGTTTGCTGGAACTTGCAGCTGAGGATCGTGCATGAGTGAAGCAAGTAAGATGACTCATTTTAGGTATATAAAACATGCAAACTGTCTGGCACAGCAAATCTATATTACACTAAGATTCCAAAGAATTTATATTGTATGTATAAAAAGCTTGCCAGACTTGTTCTTTGTTACTCATTTACTTTTTATATGATATCCTTTGTCACTGCTTTCTTTATACAGGTAACTATGTGTGACAGAGAAGGGATAGTTTGACAGTCCTATCATTATATAGGCCAGTGATGGCGAACCTTTCAGAGACCGAGTGCCCAAACTACAACCAAAATTCACTTATTTACCATGAAGTGCCAACATGGCATTTCAAGCAGTAACTTATTGCTTCCTGTTCTTCAACATCATTCAATTGTATTGGCTCTCCTATTCTGACCATCATTGTAGCTTCTCTCCAGGAAGAATGGTGGGTTCAGCAGGATGACCTCCAAAAGACAATGCAGTTCAGTCAACACCTTCTCACTTTTAAAGTGAAGTGTTGCTTTAAAATAGCACTGAGAGCAGAATCCCTTAATTTGCTTGGGACTGCAGAAAGATTTGGTGGATGTAGTCCTGTTTGGTGAAATTGGGGCGATGGCCTGAGTGCCCACAGAAAGGGTTCTGAGTGCCACCTCTGGCACCCGTGACATAGGTTCGCCACCACTGATATAGGCTATGTCCAAAGCAGAAGAATGCAGCTGTGAACACAGCGTGCTGACATTTTATTCCATGCATTTATATGTATTTATGGTTTTTTTTTGTAATCTCTGCAGGGTGGTGAGCCATGCAATGTCAATGAATCCACCATCTTTAGTTTATTTGCCAGTGGCTATGAGACAAAGCCTGCCCTCAGTGTCCCAATCCATGTAGTGGAGCTCAACAATGTTCCTCCAGAGCTAAGAATGTCTGTAGGAGTTTCACCTCATCAAGGCAGTGCAAAGACCTCATTCTCAAGGAACGCACACAACTTATCTGAGGTAATTTTTTCATAGAAGCAAGGTCTATGAGAAACCCACTGGTGGGGATGTATGAAGTCTCATTAAAATCAGCGCTGCAGCTGATTTTATTCTGTTAATGCCCGGTACCCACTAAAACCTCTAGGTCTTTAGTAACTTAAGTCTCTGTCAAAAAAACAGAGGAAAGTACTCCTGCACTTTAGACCAGGTTTGACTTGCTTTAAACAAGTCAAACTTTGGGAAAAGCAGGAGAGTGACGGAACACCATGGGGCACATTTACTTACCTGGTCCCCCGGAGTTCCCGAAAGTGCATTGTCCGTCCGGAATGCACTGTGCCACTTAGATTGTGCGCCCGAGATCCTGCATCTGTCGTTTCCCCGCTCAGGTCCGCCGGAGTTCACCATCTTCCTCCCGGTGCATGTAAGTGCTTGGCTTGGGACACAATTTTGAAGTTAAATCCCGCGTTTTGTCCGAGTCCGTCAGATCATGAAAGCCGGTGCGATTGTGCCAAAATCCGCAAAATACAAAAACCCCTTTTAAATCCCTGTCCCAGCGTCAAATGCCTTAGTACACCCCTTCCCACATTGTGTCTAGGTTACATTATTTGCATTATAAACATAGAATTATGACTGACCCGGACATGTTGATGAAAATCCTAGGTGTCTAACTTGTTTCTGTAGCTGCTGTACACTTATAAGATGTTTTAATTTCTATTGTTTAACTCTCAAAGTTTATCTCAAGTTATAATAAGTATTTTTAGCAAAATAAATTCAATAAAGCCAAAACAGAGTTTTTCTGAGGGCGGTGCTGTTATTTGAATCTCTCTCTGCTTCTTCATTAAATTCTCTTTTTCAGCTGCTCCCTCCCTATTTTGTAATTTTTTGCCTTGGTTCCTATTCTTCATCTATTCTTCCATATCCTTTGTTTCTTACCCATTACAATATTACCAGTCATTCTTTGGATTCTCCATTTGGTCCTGGAATTTTATCTTGTTGATCCAGGGTTACATTCTGAGCATCTCCCATATAAAGAGTTGGAAAGGAAATATTTTTCGACTATGAGCTACTTGGCGTCCACCCTATATGTTTTATAGGGTGGACTTGTATCTTAGTATGATACTACGCTCCCTCCTTCCTTCTGTGTCGCCTTTACCTCTGCTCCTTCCTGTTGACCTAATACTGTGCCTCTCCCTTTTTCAGGTTACTCTTCTCTGGTTCCTTTCCTACCATGCTCCCTACTGCTTACTTTGGGCCACAATCCCTGTAGTTCTTCCTGCTCCTTCCTCTGATTCAGAAATCATTTTTACTTATTCTCTGGAGATTTACTAAAGTGATTAAGCTTTGGTGAACTTGTACCTTACTGGAATACATTTTATTATAGCCATGTGATTGTGAGTGGGTTAAAACAAGATTTTCTAATCCCTGTTGGTATGTTGCTTTGTTTTTAAGGTGGAATAAACTGCAAATTGTATATTATTTCCTTTTTACAGGAGTCCACATTTTGTCCAAGTTTGGTAAAAACTAGATATGGAGCTTGGTACCTTGATCCTAAGACGTGGAAAAGGCAGAAAGTCAATGAACCATTGAAAGATCCCACCATAGAAAAGCAAAGAGAAAAGGGTGGACATTCAACAGAAAGGATAAGCCATAAGGTTTCTTTCATATAAAAAAATATTTCCTGGTCTTTTCTTACATATAGGAACTTGTCAGTTTCTAAAATTATGAAGCTAATTATCCCATACCTTATGACATATACACTGAAAGGTAACCTTTGGCCTTCAGGACTGCAGCAGTTCAGTTTGGGATACACAAACACAGCTATCAGCGGTCTCGGGTTGTGCCCGGAAGACTTCCCACCATACACGAATACCATTTCCACAACCATAAACTGATGACACCTGACAGGAAGGTCTTATAGATTGATACTGATGATGCCAGATGAATACCATATCATCAGTATAATGCAACAAAAATATAGCTTTCATCAGTGAGATGTTTATGTGTTTTTCTTAATTGATTACATCAATCTTGGTAGTATGCTTGACACCATTGCAGAGGAAAACCCCACATAGTTGTTGGACCCAGGCTAGTCTGGCAGTAATGAATCACTTTTTTAGTAGTTGCTTATATCGCATGATATTTCTACTTGGTGGACATTCACAAAAAGCTTATCCCTAATATTTGTTGTACTCAAGTTTTATTTGTTTAGATTCCTCATAAGGCTGTAGTGAATGGGCATTTGACTCTCATAAAGTGTATTTCTAAGTATGTATGTATATCCCAGGGTCAACATCTGTAAAGAGTTTGTATGTTCTCTCCGTGTTTGTGTGGGTTTCCTCAGGGTACTCCGGTTTCCTCTCACACTACAAAACATACTGGTAGGTTGATTAGATTGTGAGCCCCATTGGGGACCGATTTGGCTTTGTGTAGCGCTGCGTAATCTGTATGCGCTATATAAAGGAATTATTATTATTATATGCAGTACAAAGATAATTGTATTTTTTATTTTTTTTCGTTAAGCATAAATTCAAAAAAACCAAGCTATACTCTATTAGCTTGCATAACTCATGTTATCTTTGTCATTATAGGATGAAGGACTTCTGCAGCTTCATGGAACTAGTGCATTTAAAGATTTTATTGAGAAGAAAGGCTATAGAAAACCTGAGGTTAGTGTTGCCCTTTCTATTTAATTTCTATGTAAATTATTTATTTACACAATAAGGGTAAGTATACTTTTGGGGTAAAATTTAAAGGGTTCTTCAGTTTTCTTCCCTAATCATTGTATCACCTTAAAAAAATGTCATGGGCTGAGCCCGTTCTGTACACAGCGGGTTTTAGTTTCATTATGCATCTAACACCCAAGGCTTACACCTGCAATCGCTGCTGGCACCGATCACAGGTGTTAGCCCCTTTTGTGGTGCTATCAAACGCAAAGGTGGCACTTAAATGAAGGCTCTGCCATCTTGTACCTGCCATCCCCATGACGTCCTCCCATGTCAGCCCATACTGCATAAAGTACCTCCTTTAGGAAGTACAATTTGTACACAGAATATAAGCCCTCATACAGCTCTGTACACTGAAAAATAAAAAAGTTTGGGATTTTTGAAAGTGGGGAGCAAAAAACAGAAAGGTAAAATGAAAAAAGACTGTTGGTAGCGAGGAGTTATACATCTACATTAAACCAGGGACACTCATAAATCCAGGTACTGTGACTGGGGTGTGCTTATATTTGTTAGCTGTGGCCTCTTAAATTTGTTATCGTTGGCCTCCTTGATTTCTTCTTTTAAAATTATGTTAATGAGTCTAAGGGGCTACCCTAGTCCCTCTGTGATATGGCTTTGCAGGCTGTCACGCTGTCTTACTCTACCCTCTGCCCCATCAGTGAACACCTTCTGCTTCCTGCATTGCCTAGATAAGTATGTGTCCCTGGTTTATCATTCTTAATGATAGTTGGTATACAACGACCAGTCATCAGTGCTGTTGCTGTGGATCTTTTTGCTATGGATCAATGCCTAGATTGTATAAAGTTTAATCCACTTCTCAGCAGTTGAATTAAACAAGTGTGCTCAATATATCAGTTCCTGCCCTGGGGATCATCTTGTATTTAGACAGTGAAAAAAGGAGGTTAAAGGAAAAGACAATGTATACATTTATTTAAAGCGTAACTGTAAAGTTAGAATTATTTTACCAAATTACTATGTGTGATTCCCCCTTTAAAAACAAACAGAATGATGCCTACTTTGTGCTGCTAACCCTTTTCTTTCCAAACTTGTGGCAGTGGCATAGGAAACAGCCACTGCAGTATGGAGATAATCTGAGGTGTATAGCAAAGAAACTGCTGGATTTAGGTAACAAAGATAATAGGAAAAGCTGGTCTGTCACTAGTCCTGTCACCACTACCTGTTGGAGCAGCTCACAAGGATCCCACCCCAGCCTTTATCTAGTCATTTCATACATTAATCATTATAAAAATCATCTTTTCTTTATTATACAAATAAGGCTGGGAGAGAGAAAGTGATGTCACCCCTGTTACTCCTCCCCTCCTGTGTAATATATAGTAAAGCATTGCTATTGTTTTGTTCAGGGCTGGATTAAGGGTGGTAGAGGCCCCGGAGCGCCAACTGGTGGGTTCCCATACCACAATTTTTTCAATAAAGTAAATGTTGCTCCCGAAAATTATAATGCTTCTCCAGAGATCCCACATAACAGAATTGCCCTTAAACTGATTTACATTTACGCAGAGTTTAGTCCAAGGCAAGCCTTCACTACTGTTTCTGCTAGCTGGTCTTGCACAGAGGCGCATAGTACATCCAACTTTCAGACTCCCACAGCAGTAATCTGCCTATCACTTTTACAGTTTGTGATCTGTGAGCAAACATTCCAACTGGCGATTCTATCCTATTCTCTACCCAAGGTAAAAGATAAAACGGCTCCCTTCCCCTCCACCGCTGTCGTCCTATATCCCCTGTTATATTCTGCATAGAATCGAGTTGATAGAAAAATGGCTCGCTGACACTACACACACTAGTATCAGTCATGACATGAACATCAGTGGCATCTAGTATGTTACAGGTGACCATCTGCTCCATCAGGGATTTCATTATTTCTTCTCCCGTTGGTTTATCTGCCAACAGATTTGCCAGATTTCTCCCGGGTTGCAACAGCACATCTCTCACACTGCAACCATAAAAATACCTCAGTCAGTTACACTGTACGGTCCCCTGGAAAACAGTGCTCCTAAATAATATACATCCCTCACACCACATCTGACCACATTGTCCCTTACAATTAAAAAATCCATAATATATACTAGATTCCCCCTGTAAAACTTACCTAATAGTACCTCAACGTAATTGATGATTAGTAATAATGCCATACACAGTGGTATGTACACAACACATGATGCATTTGCAATGCTTTTTAAAACACAATGCAAATGCATCATATGACCGCAGCCTCAATTATATGTGTCCTTTTAATATACCTTACCCCTTTACTCTTACTTTACATACACACTTATATACAGTGTGACCCCCTAATGATTTTATATACAGCTCCTCCCAAATTCATTTAGATACAGACCCCTCAAATTTATTAATTTACATATGGTCTTCATGTAAATGCCTCATTGTCGAGAACAATTAATTTAAATTAATTAATTAAAATATGGCCACTATATTTCCTACCATGTTTAATTATATACAAAACACCATATACAGACCCTCCTAGTTTAAATATGTAGAGCCCGCAGTTTCACGGCAGTTTACCATATACATATCCTCCAATTTATAGGACATCTACCGTAGGTTTACTGTTGGTAGATGTGTCCTAATAAGAAGTATGATCCTCAGGACTCCTATTATAATTGTATATGCTGTGATTGTGGAAATGTAGTTATAAAATGTATTAAAATTACCCTGAGGTGCTCAGGCTACGTCACCCAAGCGCCTCAGGTAGCCTTGTATTTTAACCCCAGGCCCTTTTTCGTTTTTGCGTTTTTATTTTTCACTCCCCACCTTCAAAAATCTATAACTTTTTTATTTGTCCATGTACAGAGCTGTGTGATGTCTTCTTTTCTGCGTAACAAATTGCACTTCGTAGTGATGGTATTAAATATTCCATGCCATGTAATTGGAAGCTGGAAAAAAATTCTAAATGCAGTAAAAATGATGAAGAAACACATTTGCGCCATTTCTTGTGGGCTTGGTTTTTACAGCTTTCACTGTGCGCGCCAAATGACAGATCTACTTCATTCATTGGGTCAATACAATCACAGGGATACCAAATTTGTATAGATTTTATAATGTTTTCATACATTTACAAAAATTAAAACCTCTTGTACAGAAAAAAAATTCTTCATTTTACAGTGTTCTTGCCCAAATAACTTTTTCATACTTTAGTATACAGAGCTGTGGGTGGTGTCATTTTTTGCGACTTCTGATGACGTTTTCAACGCTTTTATTTTTGGGACTGTGCGACCTTATGATCACTTTTTATAGAATTTTTTCTATTTTTCAAAATGGCTAAAAAATGCAATTTGCGACTTTGGGCGCTATTTTCCGCTACGGGGTAAAACGCAATGAAAAACGGTTATTATATTTTGATCGGGCATTTTCAGACGCGGTGATACCTAATGTGTTTAGGAATTTTACTGTTTATTTATATTTATCTCAGTTCTAGGGAAAGGGGGGTGATTTGAATTTTTATGGTTTTTTAACATAATTTTTTTTACTTTTTTTTATTTATTTTTTTTACTATTTTTCAGACTCCCTAGGGTACTTTAACCCTAAGTTGTCTGATTTATCCTACCATACACTGCCATACTACAGTATGGCAGTATATGGGGATTTTGCATACCATCTATTACAGATCGCACATTGTAATAGATAGCCTTGATCATGACAGCCTCGGATCTTTGTGTGATCCGAGGCTGTCATGACAACGGATCGCCGCTCCCCGGTGACGTCACAGGGAGGGACAATCGGAGCCAAGATGGCGGCGCCCACACGGGTTCATTATGAAGCAAATGCGCGGTGAGTATGAAGAGGACTCAGCCCGTGAGCCCTCTTCATACTCCCCCATGCACAGCAAGAAGTAAGGGTACGTATTATTGTGCTATGGGGTTAATATATGAACTCCCCCCGTAGCACTAGCGGTACTGCCCATCTATGCTACTTGGGGGGGGCAGGACCACTAGTGCTACGGGGGAGTTCATACATTAAAATACAAGGCTCCTTGAGGTGCTCAGGCTATGTTAACCGAGCGCCTCAAGGAGCCTTGTATTTTAATGTATGCACTTTCCCATAGTAATTTGCATAACTTTTAAATCTATATATTTCCGCAATCACAGCATATAGAGTTATAATAATAGAAGTCTGAGGAACAAACTTCTTATTAGGACACATCTGCCATCAGTAATATACAGCACCCCCCCCCCCCCCCCCCCAGATTCATTAAAATTTGTCCCATATACAGATCCTCCTGGTATAATTATATACAGCCCCCTATATATAGTTCCCCCCCTCCACTCTAATTATATAGAGCAGTGATGGCTAACCTATGGCACTGGTGCCAGAGGTGGCACTCAGAGCCCTTTCTGTGGGCACTCAGGCCATCACCAGAGATGACTCCTGGCATCTTCCTGCAGTCCCAGACGGCCCAGCACTTGTTGTGCACAGAGCTATTTTAAAGTGACAACTCTACCTGGGACTATTTTCTGCTTTATTGCTGTCCTCAGAGTGCTGGTATCAATGAAAACTGTGACAGAGAAGGGAGTATAAATCACAAATTAAATTTCTGTGTTGGCACTTTGCGATAAATAAGCGGGTCTTTCTTGTAGTTTGGGCACTCGGCCTCTAAAAGGTTTTCCATCACTGATATAGAGTATCCCATGTCCTGCGCACATATGCAGTCAACCGCCCGTCAGGCACAATTATATAAATTTCCCTATATATAGCTTCCAGAGTATACAGATTCCCCCATGTAAAGTTTTACACAGCCCCTCATATACTGATCCTCCCCAGGTTTAATTAATATTTTGCCCTCTACTCCTGCCTCCTATATGCAGACAGACCCCAAATCATTTTATGTGGCCAGTAGCAAAATAATAAAACTGCATAATCACCTCACCTTCCAGTGTTCCCATGCCGCTACAATCTTCCTCTTCATCAAACTCTTCTGGCATCCCGCAGATAATGATTCTTGTGGACGACTTTGGCGACCATTAGCCGCTGTGGATCGCACACGGAAACAGTCTGTGACGCATATGAACTGAGTTGCTGATTGTTCATAACTGATGGGGGCCCATTCACAGGCAATGTGGTGGGGGCCCTGCTGCATGTGCCTCAGGAGCCCCCGCCTATGATCCATCTCTGGCTTTATATGCTGCCTGTGAAAGACACAAACATTACCTAGATGTCAGCTAGAGACACAGACAAGCACCTGACATGTTCTGTCCTCCCATACACGACTGCATCCTGTAGCAATGGTATCTCTAATCACACAGTCTGCAGTGGGCGTGGCAACCAGAACAAGGTAGCACATAGAGGCAGCCAGCACCAGGAGTGTCACTTCATTATACAGGCTGTCAGTCAAGCACTGGGGGTGTGGCTGTGCTTGACACTTATGAATAAGCTGTACTGCTGAATATAATGACTCAGTGGACACATCTCCGGTCATTTGCATAAAGCTTTTGGACCAAATAGTTTGAGTTTTCAGGCACGTAGAGGGACAATATAGATATAGGGGCAATGCTTTCTAATGCCAGTTTATGACAATATATTTAGTTTTGGGGGTTAATTTGCCTGACAAGTTCTCTTTAATTTATTTAGAGGCATACATCTAGGCGGCAGGGAGATCAAGGGTGGTGTAGGATAAACCAGTCTTAAGAGATGAGAGGACCCAAACTTTACGGTCGCTCTACCTAACCTGTACATGTTGTGTGATATGTGGACACCCCTGGCCAATCATAGCCATGCCTGGTTACTAAGGATGTAAATGCGTCTGGCTGCTCAGCAGCATATAATATAACATGACGTGTCTGAACACAGAACTTAAAGTTTGAGTCCGCTCATCTCTAAAAGTCTTGATAGATCTCCCCTGAAAAGTAAAAAAAGGCACAAATCCATTATAGTCAATGACACTGAGAAAAAAAAAATGACTACTACTTCTCTCCTATGTAATAAAAGGAAAATCATGAAACGGCATCTTCCTGTTTAGTAGACGAAAAAACCTGGATGACAATCATAAGAAACATGGAGGAGACACAAGCTTGACACAGAACAAATCCCCATATATGAAATGGACCATTTTTTGTAGTTCACAAAATGAATAGGTCACGTGACAGCAGCTGGGAAACAAAGCTGCATTTACATATATCAGCTGCCATCAGTTAAGGGGTATAAATATAGTGGTATTCCTATGAAGACAATATACTCAGGAGAACTGTTATTAACAAAAATACAGCATTTCAAAGATATAATTCCAACCTGTCAGTCCTGGTGTTTACAATTTTGGTTGTCTCTGGATATGACGATAAATGTTCTGATTCGGATTCTTCTCATGAATAGCTTCTCTTGTCTGCACAGTGCAGTGTTCTCTGCCTCCTACGCCTCCCCCCTGCATTACAAGACCAGCTCAGACACAGGCACTTTCTGCTGCCAAACAGCAGTGTGCAGAGACTTACTCTGTCTTACATCCTACAGACAGATGAGGTTTTAATCTAGGGGAGTGCTGACTCTGTGTTTATTGATTAGGCGAGTTAGCAGAGCTGAGAGTGTCATTGTGTTTTCTATCCATCTCATGGATCTCATTATTTTCATCTCTGATCTGTCTCATCTCTCTTTTTCTATGTGTCAGATACTAATAGAATGATCAGAAGCTAAATAAAAGTGTTGCTAAACCCTGGACCCTGATAATCTAACCACATTCTCAGCACACAGTACTAGATGGATAACGAAGTTTCTGCTTACAGAGTCCCAGCCCACACTGGATATAGGAGCTAAAACAGCAATAAAACTGAATAAAGTTGTAAAGTAAGGGGTTAAAAATGATTTTTATTGTGTAAACATCACTAGGATGTTTGAATTTGATAGCTATCTTTCTATGGGAAAACCCCTTTAAAACTAATCGGATTGTGAGATGTATGCTAGCCTCTCTTTTGCGACTAGCGTATGATTTCATACACACAGTAGGAGTTTGCACAGCCCTGTGTAAGATGAAAAGTTACGCGGGTTGTGAGGGGAATACAGGTCGCAAACAATGGACCTTGTGCTCCTGTTTGCAGTCCCAGAAATACATATGATCCTTGTGGGAAAGCCTTACTTACAGGGCTTCATATAAATACTTATGTCCAGTATTGTCCTTTGTCACGTTCAATACCGCTGTTCATTATTAATAATACTTATATTTCTATTTCAGTTTCTCAACAGACTGTTCTATAAGAAGGATTATAATGCAATAGTAACTGAATCCAGGGCAGCTTCTTCTGCAAGAAACACCTGGTACCGTTCCAGTTCAGCGTCCACCCACGAAGAGAGTATAATAAACTGACTAGCTGCCTAGCAACATTGTGCGTTTCATTTTATGGATATGACAAGTCCAAGAATAAACATGAACAAAATAGCTGTTTATAGATTGATTTTTTTTTTAAGTGATGCATTTTTCAAGATGCAAAACCATAAATAAATCCTCTCTGGTCACTGCATGCACTGTTTTCATTATGGAAAACATACACTTTGAGCATTTATCATGTATTCTACTCTAACTTTGGTATGAATCTTATGTGGTAAGTTGAAAGCTTAGGCTGATTTCAAATGTTCGCAAAATGGAATCAAAACGCACTGGGCTAGGCCATGGCCAATCGCATCATGCATGCGTTTTTTAACGGACTGCTTAAAAACGGCCCAAAAACAGGTTAAAAACACCACGTAGGCTGCCGGCCTTAGGAGCGAGGTAATATTTTTGCCTTGTCTTGCTACTTTCAGCTATGAATGTTCGCAAGACTGATTACATTTTTCTTGTAGTGAGCAACAAATTGCGATTATTGCAGTGCTTCTATGCTAGAAAACTGGTGTAGTAGCACC
The DNA here is from genome assembly GCA_019512145.1 of Engystomops pustulosus. Lineage (NCBI taxonomy): Eukaryota > Metazoa > Chordata > Amphibia > Anura > Leptodactylidae > Engystomops > Engystomops pustulosus. Next base: position 114,548,131 of record CM033641.1, read on the forward strand.
ATCTTAGTAGGCATTTTTATTTTTAGTATCCATTAACACCTCCAAGACTAAGCCATTTAAAGGCTTTAGGTCCAAGTCTGATTTTTGATTTTTCTCTTCACACGTTTTACTTCACATTAGTGGAAAAATTTGGATGATATCTTTTGTGTTTGAATGAAAAAAAAAACGGAAAATTGGTTAAAAAATTTCTAAAAATGTTTTATTTTCAAAGTTCTACATTTCCTGCTTTTCAGGCAGATAGTTATAGCACCCATGCGGCTTCATAACTAACAGTTTCTAAATGTCATCTTACAACTTATATCCTCATGGGCTTTTTATGCATCCTTTTTTCTAGGTTGTTTGGAGGTTCAAAATTTTGGGTGCACTTTTTCTCATTCTTATGAAAATCTATATTTAGAGGCACCTGCTCATCTTTAAGTGACTTTGAGAGACCTAAATAACAGTAAAACCCCATAAATTATGCCACTTTGGAAACTATACCCCTCAATGTTTAAAAATAAAAAAAATCAACTTTAAGAAGTTTGTTAACCCTTTGTTTGTTTGTTAAACAAAATGGAGGTTGCATTTACAAACTGTAATTATTTTTATACGATATATTAATTGTGGCAAAAAATTGAACAGTCACAATATATTAGATGACAAAAAACTCCACAAAGTATGATACCCAAGTATGTGTTGGTAAACTGTGGGGCACACGGCTGGGCACAGAGCATAAGGAGCGCCATTCAGAGCAGATTTGCATTGTCACATTTTACAGACTTTAACCCCTCAAGCCACCATGATGTTCCCCAACGTCTTTGGCAGCAGTGCATAAAGACACCATGACATTGTGGAACGTCATGGCTTCTGACTGTCACCCTGACAAAACCCAGAATCAAAGGTATTCTGCATAGGCTGACAGCAGCACTGTCAGATGGGGCTTTCAACACAATCCTATTGGGCTTCTATAAAGGCAGCCCTGTGATCCTTCATCGGACCTCAGAGCTGCTGTAGCAATTCTCGTCCCTGTAATGATCTATAGACACCGCAGTCGCCATGAACCGCGGTACCTAAACGGTAAACGGCTGGGATCGTGATAGTTGCGATTCCAGCTGCAGGAACATGGCTGTCACATGCTGCCAGGATGCTGTGGTGATCGCAAAAGCTCAGCTTCTAAGCCTGCGCAATTACCATAACTTAACTGTACGTCATGGTGCGCAAAGTACCCACACCTTATGATGTACACTTACGTCAGGGTATGGGAAAGGGCTAAAGGGGTTTTCCTTTTTTAGCAAATAATTGATATCATTTGTGTAATGAAAGATTATACAATTTTCCAATATACTTTCTGTATCAATTCCTCACAGGTTCTATTTGTTGTTATTTTATAACAACTTCCTGTGTATACACCGACCCATGGTCAAGTGATGTCACACAGATGCACAGGGTTGTCTCTGTGATACTAATGAGCAGTGCACCTGTGTGACATCGGTGAAGGCACTAGTGAAGCAGTTAAGGGACATCTACCACCAGGATGAAGGATTGTAAATCAAGCACACTGACATATTGGTGTGTTCCCTCTCTGGCAGGAGCTGCTCTTCTTATTGCTTCTTATGCCCTGGTTTTTGCAAAAAAAAAAAAAGACTTTTAAAATTATGCAACTAAGCCTGAGAGGTTCCAGGCTCCATAGATGCCATTTGCATATTTTTAAACCCTTTTTTCTTAAAGAGAATAAGAAACTCAACCTGCCAGAGAGGGCACACACCAGTATATCAGTGTTCTTGGTTTACAATCCTTCATCCTAGTGGTAGATGTCCCGAAAGCAATCGTCTTCACCACCATGCAAAACCTCACCAAGCAAGGATCTGCTGGGTGGAGAAAGGGCACGAAATTCTGCTGCTGCACCCTGCAATCGTGAAACTGCTTCCTGGCTAAACGCAGGTGTCAAAACACATTGAGACACACAAACGCAGCGCTTCACAATCAGACGTGCACGTGCTTCTTTCAAAATACGTTTAAAACACAGGAAAAAACATGTAAACAGAAATAACATTATCTGGTTTTGCAGTAAGGTTAAAAAATTCTCTACCTTTTAGTCCCCATTGCCCAGCTCAGCAACTGAACCTCTTACAGGAAACCTACCACCACGGATCTATCTATTAAACAGGGACCTAATATTCACTAAAGACAGATTGTAAAAGTCCATGACACCTGCAGTGCACATATGCCCCGCTGCCTTCTCTAAGCATTTGCATTACAATATAATTGTGTGTTATAACTTACCTTGCACCCTGATATAATGCTCTGTTTAGTCCCAGGGGTTGACTTCGGTTTGGATACATTTAAAAAACAACACATGACTTGTGTGTGCTGCTCTCTCCTCAGCACTCAGCCCCCACCTTTGTGCTCCTGTACAGCTCTTCCCCACTGATGTCAGCTCAGGCTGTGACCTCTTTGAAGGAGCAGGAGGGAGGATTTGTTCAAGAGCACAAAGGTGGAGGCCAGGAGCTGAAGAGTTTTAGGAAATGCATCTAAACCAGAGCCAACCCTTGGTACTTAACAGAGGATTCTGTCAGGGTGCAAGATAAGTTATAACGCACAATTATATTGTAATGCAAATGCTTATAAAAGGCAGAAAGGGATATGTGCAATACAGGTGTGATGGGCTTCTGTAACCTGTCTTTAGTGAAAATGAGGTCCCTGGTGACAGGTTCCCTTAAATGTAGATCTGGTGACAGGTTCCTCTAATCTGTAGCAGGATAGCCCTTTTAAAGGCTAATCCTTTAGTTGCCCAAATCTGATGATCCTCATTTGTAAATTTACTAAATAGGCTTCTGGGGCATGGTGCGGCTACTCCATGCCCCAGTAGCTTCTTGCGTTCCACCTACCAATCCAGCTTCAGCACTCAGCATGCGCAAAACGCAGGCCGGCCGTGGCGCTGTCTCGGCGCCAGAGCTACTGCGAATGCGCAGGACCCGGTGTCGTGACGGGTGTGCCCAACTCTTCATAGCTGCGCGCAGAAGCTGGATTGGTAGGCAGAACATAAGAGGCTACTGGGGCATGGAGTAGCCGTGCCGTGTAGCTTCAGCTCCGGCTACTCCACCCCTCTAGTAGCCTCTTTAGTAAATTTGCATATTGGGGGCATTAAAAATTATAAAAAAAATTTTGGCAACTAAAGAATTAGCCCTTAAAAGTGCTATTATGCTATAGATTAGAGGAACCTGACACCAGGTCAGGGCGTGCGGGGGCGTGCATAATTGGGGTGCGGCAAAAGGCTGACGTAAACTGGAACACCTCCGGCTCATTAACATATTTTTATAAAGTTGATTTCTTGGACAAACGTACCTTACAGAAGATAAGAATAATGGTGCCCAGTGCCCCTAAGGTAACAGAATGACAGTGACCAGTAAATCTAGAGTTTTCGAGGGGACCTTGCTGCTAGGTCTGGAAGCAATGCTCTGCATCCCATAAGCCATCCTGAGCTCGTGCTTAAATCCTTGAAGATTTATTTCTTTAGCACATTATGGGATTTTGACAAATCCAATTCACTGAAATAGAAGGTAGTTAGCAGCTAAGTCAGGGCTGGTGTTGACCTTCGCGCAGGATGGCGCTGCGCCCTCTACTGGAGCAGTCCCGTTCGTTTCGGAATCGTATACCTAACCGCACAGTGTGAACCCAGCCTGTGGGCCGATGACCTGAAGCTGCGGCGCTGTGTACCTCTGGACCTGCACTTAGTTATGTAAGCAGGATTTCCCTGCACTGTGCTCCCTAAGCACGGATGATCGTGCACTGTAATCCGTTTATGTGTAATGGCAGTCCATGGAATAAGCAGACTGTGTAAGTGAGCGGGATCAGGGAGGGGCTCATCTCTCCCCTAATAGATAAAGGGGTGGAGAAGCTCCGGGCATAGCTTCATTACCCAGTGCAGGGCGGGGCGGCTATGGTGCACGGCTCTCCTCAGCTGCACCGGCCCATACAAGGAAAGCCGGACTCCGGAGCGGACGGCAGCATGTGGCCCGTGCTGGTGCTGGGAATACTCACGGCGATCTTCGCATGGATCTGGTACAAGGGAAGCCCAGAGGGGAATGGACAGGAGCACAAGCAGGAGGAGCTGCTGGACCCGCCGGTGATAGCGGAGGCTACCACAGAGTCCGAGCTCAGCGCCCCTGATACCGCCAGCCAGAGACCGGACTCTACAGCTATCCTAACCAAAGAGGAGCTAGAAGTTCACTCACAGGAGCACTCTACAGCTGTCCTAACCAAAGAGGAGCTACAAGCCGACATACAAGAGCTCCCGACTACTGTCCTAACCAAAGAGGAGCTACAAGCTGACTTGCAGGTGCACGATACAGCTGTCCTAACCAAAGAGAAGCTAGAAGTTCACTCACAGGAGCACTCTAAAGCTGTCCTATCCAAAGAGGAGCTACAAGCCGACATACAAGACCTCCCGACTGCTGTCCTAACCAAAGAGGAGCTACAAGCTGACTTACGGGTGCACGATACAGCTGTCCTAACCAAAGAGGATCTAAATGTTGATTCACAAGAGCTTCCCACAGCTGTCCAAACCAAAGCCGACATACAAGAGCTCCCTACAGCTGTCCAAACCAAAGAGAAGCTAGAAGCCGACATACAAGACCTCCCGACTGCAGTCCTAAAGGAAGAGGAGCTACAAGTCGACATACAAGAGCTCCCGACTGCTGTCCTATCCAAAGAGGAGCTACAAGCTGCTTCACAGGTGCACCCCACTGCTGTGCTTAAAGTAGAGGAACCACAAGCCAACATACAAGAAGACCCTACAGCTGTCCTAAAGGAAGAAGAGCCTGAAGCTTATGATCAAAAAGCTTCCATGAAGGATATTAAAGTAGATGACCAAGTCAGTGTACTGGATCACCAGATAGGTGTTGTAGTGAAAGAGGACAGCTTGTTAGCTGAACATCACGAAGACCTACTTCAGAATAATTTGGGAAAATGCCACAAGGGGATCCCTTTAAACAATGAAGAGTTACACAGCTATGAAATGGAACCAATGGAGATGCTCAATAATGTAAACTCCTTTCCCCTATTGCAAAAAGAGGCGCAACATAGCATTGAAGAGGGGTCTACTCAAAATCTCTCTGTTGAGCAGGCCGATAGAGAAGTTGTGTGTCCTACAAGTGCAGCTGAGGAACTTGAAGCTCAGAAAGTATTAGAAAACTCCTGTCAGTCAAGCATGTGGTCACCAGAGTATGAGCAGGGTAAAGAAACTTTACACCCCATAAAGGTCGACAAGGATGGTGTCTATGCAAGAGGGGAAGTGAATGCAGAAAAAAACGCGACTGAAAATGCAACGGGTAGGTTGAAAGCTTTTATCCAAAGCAATTGCATCTGTTCTTATAAAACTAGAAATTGGAAGCTAGATCTGGAGGTCTGCTGTACTACTTGCGCAGTTATATTGGTATTCTGTTACATATGCTGTGTTGGGTGAATTGATTTCATAAGAATGAAGAATTGTTGGTTATAATGAACCCTGGCCTGTATTCTGTCAATAATCTACACTGGGCTGCAGACGTATTACAAAAAGTCTTAATCTAAATATAAAAATCAATTGGTCAGATTTATTAAGTGTCCTAGGTTGTCTGTCTAGTGCAGGACCTGAGATGTCACTCTGGTAACATGACATGAATGTAACACAAGGCAGAGCTGTCTGTCAAAATATGGGGGCATGGTTCACAGGCAGCCCAGGAGAGAGAGAAGAGTCAAACCCAGAAGATGAGTCAGAAAATCTAATTTTCATATCGGTAAAACAACTATGCACTTCATAGTGATTTATTTTTTCCATGCTGTGTACTGGGAAACGGGGAAAAAAATTCAAAATGCAGTGAAAATGGTGAAAAACAGCATTTGCGCTGTTTCCCTGTGGGCTTGGATTTTTATGCCCCAAAAGACAGGTCTACTTTATACTTTTGGTCAGTGTGATCACTGGGTATAGGTTGTATAGGTTTTATGTTTTCATACATTTACAAAAATGAAAACCTTCTGTACAAAAATTTTTTTATTTTGCTGTCTTCTGGCGCTAATAACTTTTTCATACTTCGGTGTATGGAGCTGTGGGTGGTGTCATTTTGACATAGTTTTCAATGCTACTATTTCAGGACTCTATGACCTTTTGATCACTTTTTAAATTGAATTTTTAATATTTTTCAAAATGGCAAAAAAGTGCCATTTTCTACTTTGGGCGCGATTTCCCGTTACGGGGTTAAACGCAGTGAAAAACAGTTATATTTTGATTTAGGTATCACCACGTAGGAAAATGCCCAATGTGTTTATGATTTTTTTACTGTTTATTTATATTTATATCAGTTCTAGGGAAATAGGGTGATTTGAATTTTTGTTTTTTTATTATAATTTTTTTTTAACCCTAGGTTGTCTGATCGATCCTACCATATGCTGCCATATACAGTATGGCAGTATATGGGGATTTTTCTCCTCATTCATTACAATGAGCTAATCGCCCATTGTAATGAAAGAGTTAAAACGAGACGGCCTTGGGTCTAGCACAGATCGCTGGAGTTACCGGTAAGTCTTTGCTGCAATTTGCAGTAAAATAAACAGTAAAAATCATAAACACATTAGGTATCGCTGCATCCGAAAATGCTCGATCTATCAAAATATGATAACGGTTTTTCACTGCGGTTAACCCCGTAACGGCAAATCGCGCCCAAAGTCGAAAATGGCACTTTTTTGGCATTTAAAAAATTTTTTAAAATTCTATAAAAAGTGATCAAAAGGTCGTACAGTCCTAAAAATGATAACATTGTAAATGTCATCAAAATCCGCAAAAAAATGGCACAACCCACAGCTCCATACACCAAAGTATGAAAAAGTTATTAGCGCCAGAAGATGGCAAAATTCCCCCCCCCCCCCAAATTTTTTTAAATGTATGAAAACATTATAAAACCTATACAAATTTGGTATCCCCGTAATCGTAACGACCCAAAGAATAAAGTAGACATGTCATTTGGGGTGCACAGTGAAATCTGTAAAATCCAAACCCACAAGAATACGGCACAAATGCGTTTTTTTTTTTTTTACCAATTTCACGCCATGGAATATTAAATACCACCATTTTGAAGTGTAATTTGTTACGCAGAAAATAAGCCATCACACAGCTCTGTACATGGAAAAATAAAAAAGTTACATATTTTTAAATGTGGGGAGTGAAAAATGAAAACGCAAAAACGAAAAAGGGCTGCGTCGGAAAGGGGTTAAAAACCCACAATCGGAGCCCACTACGACCGCGGTCGTTACACTGGGGTGTTGGCTGTTAGTTAAAGCCAGCACCCCTTGTATCCCGATGCCAGTTCGCCTCAGATCTCGAGCTGAACCGGCATCAGCTGTGCGCCCGATATATTGAATACCAAATTGCTTCTAGGTCTGAGGGGCTGTAGTTAAAATCCAGTTTGAATTGGATCCATTATGTAATCTCCATGAGTGTTTATATTACAGGAAATCTACCACCAAGACCAATGACTGTAAACCAAGCACACTTACATGTGTCCTTTTTTTTTAGGATGCTCTACTTTTAGCTTCCTTATGTCCTTGTGTTTACAAAAAAAGCTTTAAAATTATGCAAATGAGCCTGGGGGACTGCGGGCTCCATAGCAGTTAATTGAGCCCATAGGCTCATTTGCATAATATTGAAAGCCTTTTATGTGAAAACCAGGGCATAAAAATCTTTAAGAGTTGATCCTGACGGAGGGAGCACACACCAGCATGTAAGTGTGCTTGGTTTAAGTCTTAGGTCCCTGTAATATAAACCATGTAGATTACATAAAGAAAATCTACCACATAATTTCATCCCTACAAAGTACCACCAGTGCTTTTTAGAGGTTAAAATGTTAAATGCCGCTATACCTTTATCATATATAAGGGCTCTGGGTTTTACCGTATCCCTACTGGGCTCTAGCATCATGTGAACCACAGCACTTCCAATATTTGGTTTTGAGAATAGCTCAGTGGTGAAGGTCCCACACAGATGAGGTGTTCTGGCTAACTGCAGACTTTGGAAGTAGTAGCCTCTGTTCTCTGTATAGTAGCCGATGTGGCGGACCATAGCTTGCCTCCAATTAAGTCCACTATATAGGTTCTATACAGAGTTTGGCTCATGAACACCAATGACACTGACCCATCCTTAAGATGGTAGCTATAGGAGTAATATTGTAATTTTTAAAAATTCTTTCCCAAAAAATTTCCAAGACCCAATTCAGTGTGTGAACGTGGCCTAGAGCCAACTGCCATCTGTATTAATTGCATGTGAAAAATTTACATAAAAATTGCAATTTGAGATTCGCATGAAAAACTTCCAGAGTCTGTCTAAATTTACATGTGGGTATTCCACATGACATTCTGTTGGATGTGCAGTAAGCATTGGAGTAGGCTCAAAAATTACATTTTGCCATAGTTTTTTGTTCTGCTTTAAAGTGGTTGAGCACGATCACAAAACGTTACCAGGGTAATTAAATTACCTAAATAGGGTCACCCATATAGCACTTATTCTGGTAAGGTTTCTGTACTCCACTGCTATAGGAATGATTATGGCGAGGGGCACGCATTCCCTAATGACTAAATGGCCACCTCCATCCACCCTAAGGCAGCAGGAATCAGGAAATCCTCAGCCCTGCTGGCCAGGGGGGTCACATCACCCATCGACTGTATAGAAACTTTACCAAGTTAAGTACTGCATGGTGAAGAGGAAGGCAGTGGGTTAAGGAATGCAAATTTGACAGTGGAGAGTGGATAACTCTGCAATATGCAGTGTCATTATAGCGGGTAAGAGTTTACATTGTGACAAAAACCCGCAGGTCATAGTGTTTCCAATGTTAAAGGGGTATTCAATAAAACAAAATTGATCATCTATCCTTAAAGGGGGCTTCCAAGAATTGAATATATAAAATCTGGGGGAACTTTATAAAAAAAAAAAAAAACTTCCCGCTTATTTTCCTGCAGCGCTGCCCATCACTGTCAGCTTCTGTTAACATACAGCGAGCGGCGGTAACACTTACAGGTGTAGACAGCTTCTGTTTACGGCTTCTTTTGGCAGTGACTGGTGCTGCTGAGGGAGAAAAGGAGCAGAAAGAGAAGTAGCAATATGTATATGCATGGGAGGCATTAAAAATAACTTAAAGTGTAACCGTCATTTCAAAAAACTTTTGATATGTTGTGGGGCAGTTCATTTTAAGCCCTTTTGCAATTGGCTTAGTTACCCGAATCTTGCTCTTTCCTCTTGTATTCTGCAGACTTCCCCTAGATGGCAGTGACTGCTCAGATAGCTGTTACTATGGACATTCCGTCTTCATAAAGAAGACTACTGGCAGGAGACACGCCCCCCTCCCTGCTCACAGCTGATTACCTCATGTCTGCAGCAGTCATGTGCTGACAGGAACACTGACTAATGTAATAACCAAACACCTACACTTATCTTTCCATAAGCTTTCCCTACACCTGTATCCTGTATAAACACATAATCCACACTGATAGAAACTGCTGCCCCCACTCCCCCCATCACCTCACACTCCACAGGAAATGGCAGGAGAGAAGAGACTCCAAGCTGTGCCCTAATGTGCTGTGCTGAAGTTTTACTTGGATAGGTAGGTACATAGATGGATACGTAGATGGAGAGCTCTGGTGTCATTAGCCAGCAGCAGGCGCTTGTGATGAGGTGACAGGAGGCAGGCCCCGCCCCTCCATCTTGCTGATTGAAGTTTTTTTTGAGAGCTGGAAACCCTGGTTTCTATGGGCCAAAAAAGATACTAATTGAGGACTGAGGGAAAATACTTTGAGGAATGATTCCCAGGGACACGTGGAGCAGAATTATGTTTTTTTAGAATAACGGTTACACTTTAAGTTTATATTTCTGGACAACCTCTTTAATTTCTCCATCTTTTTGTAAGAAATGCACTAAAATAAGGAGACGTGAACTTCAAATTCATATTGTAACTTAGAAAACCCTTTTATAAGTTTACAACCTAAGCTGCCCCTAATTTTACCACAAAAACCTGGTAAAACCTATTTTTTTTTTTTTTCTACTCAAGTATTAGCAGAGTTTGGTTTTTCATCACATTTTTTTGTGCTGAAAAACTAGGCTTATACTCGAGTATATTTGTGAATATATGGTATTTGTGAATTGGAAGTTAAATTTATATGAAGGCTCTCTTTGAAGGTTACATTGGCACTGTTATGTTATATTGATCAGTTTGGTCTTGGTGACCAACAGGCAGCTATTTGGCACTTTGGGACAAATGTGTCAGGGATGAATAACATTATTTTTCTACTATGGTTTTTATTTAATAAAGCTTTTTAGAATTATTTGTAAACTGTCTGTTCTTCCACCTAGGTTGTAGACCGGAAAGTTCATTTGCTGTGAAACCAAATGAGAAGGCCAGGAGTGTATTTGAGGCTGAAGAGAAATTGAATAAAGACTCATACCTGGAGATAACATCACCTGAACATGGGGACACCAATGTGGCTGATCAGTTCATGACACAAGAATCTGTGGAAAAGTGTGACATTGAAACAAAGTGCAATGACACTGTAAAACCAACTGGACTGCAGGAAATTGTGAGTGAATCTGATGAGAAGGGGCTTTTTGTCCAAAAATTAGGATACAACCCTGAGAGTTTACCAGTAGATATATACAATCTTTTATTTAACCAGGAAAAACAAATGGCCGGTCTCTGCGTTTCGAACAAAGATGACAAGACCTCATTTGGCAGTTTCTCGGAGACAAATATCCTTGAAACTGATACTCAGAAGACCAGAAAGATTGCTGCTATACAACCAATGCCTCAGAATGTCAGCTTTACCTTTAAAGTTCACTATATCACACATTCTGACTCTCAAGTTATTGCCATCATAGGCGATCATGAGAAACTTGGTAGATGGGAGGAATATGTTCCTCTGAATTCAGTAAAGGATGGCTTTTGGTCCTATTCAATTGCTCTACCTGCCGACACCAATATAGCTTGGAAGCTTGTAATGGTTGAAAATGGAAAGATTGAACGTTGGGAAGAATGTAACAATAGGTTTTTGAAGATTGCTCATGAAGACATTGAAGCTCAGATATGGTGGGGCTACCCATAACATGTGGACTCTGTACAAGCTAATCAATAGAGTTTCTGCCAAAGAAGAAATGGCATTTGTATGACATTTCATCTCTCACCCTGTTAATGTTTGTGCAGTTTAATGATTACCTCCCATTGTCTGGTTACTGAAACATTGTTGACATGTCAAGTAACCTTTTAACCTAAGTTTTACAAGATGTGTTTTAGCCCATAGTTGAGTTCACTCTTGAAACTTTTGCCAATATGTGAAGTGATTATATTATTGCTTATTAGTACTCTCAAATTAATAGAAATAAAATTTCATGAAAACTGTTAATTTGTGATTGAGTGATTATGAGTGATTATAATATTAAAGGGGTTTGCCCATGAAAGAAAGTTTAACCCCCGGTGCGGTTTTCACAATATAAAGATTTTATTTTTGCTGTTTTTGCTCCCAAGTAAACTATTACTCAGTTGGGGTTTATATAAGATTCAATAATGTGAGTAGATACTTGCTGAGCAGACATTTCATGATTCCTCTCTGCTTTGAGATTCTGTGTGCTGACGTGGTACAGGTGCAACACCCCTGCCAATGTGCAGGCAGAGGATTGTTGCGAATAAGCCCCTCAGTCTGTCTCTCCCAGCAGGTGGGCCTGCACAACTCACATCAGGGATGTGTGTAGTTGTATAGAAGTTTAATTGGCAGTGGTAGACCCTGCCTGTACAGCAAGGCTTAAGATATGTAATGATTGTTATCCAATTATATTCTTCTATGTGAATTGGAAAGTGAGCCACCACCTGACCAGGGTCTAATAAAACCCCTGGAAAGGAAGGGGCAAGGCCTCTTGAGCACCAGTTCTGTTCTCAGCACAGACCTCAATCTCTTGGAATCCAGCTCTCCTAAAGAGCACACCTTGCAGATTGTCTGTGGCCAGAGAGACAGTGTGACGCACACCTTCAGTGCTACACCCAGGACAAGGCTACAGCTTCTATATCTGGACACAGCTACATCCCAGGCTGGTGAATCTCTTCCTGAAGATCACTCTCCATGACCACTCCGGTAATCCAGAATCTCCAGCAATCAGGCATCTGTACAAGATCGTTTGGCCCGTTGCCTGCAGTTGTTCTAAAAAAAAAAAAAAGAACTGAGTTATTTTGTAAAACATTGCCTCCCGTCTATTCCCTGGATACGGCTGTAACACCAAGGGCGCCCCATCCATTACCCAGGGACTCATATTATGGACATCAAAGGGGTTGCCCCAGGGAGATTCACTACATCAGCCTCTCCTTCCATCTTTCTTGCACACACCACCTGCTGGAGACCTGCCAGGCTGTAGGACAGCTCTCCTGTCCCCATACCAAGCACCGTGACATCAGCATGCCCTAGGCTGCAACCGCCAGCCACTCCGGTATTCTGGGCCCTGGCTGCATCCAGGCCCCAAGAAAAGGCTATGCCCCGGTGGGGGATGTTGCACAGGGTTTAGCTTCTGAACTTTCTACTATTATCTGACACAGAGATAAGACAAGTCAATCATGAGATGGATATAAGACACAAAGACGCACCTCACCTACAAAACAACCAGCACTGCTATGCTCCCCTCATCTTGTCTCTAAAGTTTCTAGCTTCTCTTCATGTTGCTGCTGTCTGTAATGCTTTCTACCTCCAAACTACAATTTATCCCAAAAATATCCACTAATGAAGATGCAATTGAAAATAGAATTTAAAAATATTTGAAAGTACCATTTAACACTTTTTGAATGCCATACAGCTATACACGTCCTATTTGCACATGCCCAGAGCAGAAAGGATGTTTATGGTGTCATATTAAACAGAAGAATCACCCCTTTAATATGGTATATGGATTCTTTACTGAACCAGAGATAACCACCCTTAACCCCTTAAGGACGCAGGGTTTTTCGGCTCATTTCTCACTCTCCAACTTCAAAAATCCATAACTTTTTCATTTTTACGTGTACAGACCTGTGTGAGGGCTTATTTTCTGCGTAACCAATTCTACTGTTATTTATTTTAACATGCCATGTACTGCGAAGCTGAAAAAAAATTCCAAATGTGGAAAAATTGAAAAAAAACAGTCTTACTCTTCGCTCCAAATAACACGCCTACTTTATTCTTTGGTTCGGTGCGATCGCGGTGATACCAAATTTATATAGGTTTTAATACATTTTCAAAAATTAAACGAATGCGACGCTAATTTTTCATACTTTAGTACAAAAAAGCAGCCCCTCACCCCCTTGTTTGGCCTGCTTGGTAACTATATTGACTACCACCTTGTGTATTGTCATTATGCTGTAGATATATTTATTTTGTCTGATACACCTTGCTACTTGACAGGCTGAGGGCTTTTTTGGGGCTGGATAGGGAGGGATTGTTTCCCGGATGGGCCTTATCATGGGCCCTACCCTCCCTTTGGGTTTTGTATAGAGGACATTTTGTGCCTTTTTAAGTGTTTTTATTTGTACTTGGTTTGGTGTATTTTGCATATGTTGTATTTATATGGAATAAAGATTATGAATTTTGGCATAGCACATGGCTTTTTTGTACTTTTGTCTAGTTAGTTTTTTCATGTGCCCAGTTTTCTATTAATTCAAGTGTAGTTCCTCCTTACCACGTTGAATTTTTCATACTTTGGCGCACGGAGATGTGTGAGGGGTCATTTTTTGCGAAATGAGGCAACGTTTTCATTGCTACCATTTTGAGGTCTGTGCGACATTTTGATAATTTTTTATTTCATTTTTTATGTTATGTAAAAAGGTGTAAAAGTCGCATTTCGGACATTTGGGCGCCATTTCCCGCCTTGGAATTTACCACCGCCCGTAACCGGTTTTATATTTTGATAGATCGGGCATTTTGGGACGCGGCGATACCTAATATGTTTGTGATTTTTACTGTTTATTATGTTTTATATCCGTTCTAGGGAAAGGGGGTGATTTGAACTTTTAATATTTTATTAATTTTTTTTATTTTTTAAACATTTTTTTTTATTTTATTTTTCACTATTTTTTTAGACCATCTAGGGTACATTAACCCTAGATAGTCAGATCGCTCCTACCATATACTGCAATACTTCTGTATTGCAATATATGGCATTTTTGCAGCACATTCATTACAATGAGCCACTGGCTCATTGTAACGAATCTGCAGATGCCAGATAGTCTCGGGTCAAACGAAGACCCGAGGCTACCATGGCAACGGATCGCCGCCCCCCGATGGCGTTCGGGGGAGCGGCGATCGTAATAAAGATGGCGGCGCCCGCGCGCCGCCGTCTTTTAAACGCCGCCGGCAAGCACCGACCGCGGTTATTAGCGGTGGGGGTTTGCTGCAATATGCAACAACCCCCACCTCTGTATGAAGAGGACTCAGCCCGTGAGCCCTCTTCATACATCCCTTATACCTCTGCGCCGTAGAGCTACAGCGCAGAGCGTTAAGGGGTTAAAGGGAACCTACCACCACGATTCTACCTATAAAGGTAGATCGGGTGGTAGGTGGATGTAAGGGACGTGAGGATAGCTCTTTTTAGAGCTAATCCTCACGTCCCCGCTAACTTTTAATAAACTTTATTCCCCTAATATGTAAATTTACTTATGCGGCTACGTTACTCCTCCTACCCTGTGTGTGCGCCGCGCAGCATCCGACAAGCCGGAGTTCTGCGCATGCGCAGAACGCCAGCATGTCGGGCGAGGGCGCGCAGCTATGAGGAGCTGCACGACGAACACACAGGGTAGGAGGAGTAACGTGGCTACTCGGGCACGGAGTAGCCGCGCTGTGTAGCCTCATTCCCCGCTACTCCACGCCCCAGTAACCACATAAGTAAATTTACATATTAGGGGAATAAAGTTTATTAAAAGTTAGCGGGGAAGTGGGGATTAGCTGTAAAAAGAGCTCTCCTCACGTCCCTTACATCCACCTACCACCCGATCTACCTTTATAGGTAGAATCGTGGTGGTAGGTGCCCTTTAAAGAATATCTACCAACAGGATCAAGGATTGTAAACCAAGCACACTGACTTGCTGGTGTGTGCCCCCACTGGCAGCTTCAGCTCTTTTTAAAACGTCTTATGGTCTTCTTTTTAAGGAAAAGTCTTATAAAATGATGCACATGAGCCAGAGTGGCTCCAGGTTCCATTAACACCTATTGGCCCAGAGCCCCTCAGGCTTAATTGCATGTATTTAAATACTTTTTTTTTAAGGACATAAGAATCTTAAAGAAGAGCACAACCTGCCAGGGGGGGCACACACCAGTATGTCAGTGTGCTTGGTTTGCAATTCTTCATCCTGGTGGTAGATGTCCTTTAAAGTTGTACTAAAATATTTAGATTTTTTTGTACATCTTTTTATTCTGATTTTAACTTTAAAAGTCGATATATATGGTTTAGTTAAGCAGCCATAGTGTATATCATATTAAAGGGGAAATTCTCCTGTTTAATATGACATCAGAATTGTATTTCTATGTGCAAGCATTCCGGAGATATGTGTTTGAAGTGTGCCCCTCTCCAGCCGGTCAGCTCAAGGCAGAAAATAGAAGACGTTGCAGGAGACTTTCACTTTTGTAGGACAGCAGCTGGAAAGGTAATAGATGGTGTATATATTCCTTTCAGGTTACTTCCATACCTGGGGTAAAGGGTTAATGCACTGACCAGAGACTACACAGCCCTAATTACCAAGTGCAGCTGGGAGAAGGGGTTTTATCCCAGAGCTGCATACAGGGCTGGAGCTCTGTGTGAGAGACATTGCTCTGGAAGGCTTGCCAGCCGTGTGTGTCACTAGCCGCTGTGAGTACACTACTTTGCTAGAGAGGGACTTACCGATCTACAGGTAGTGCTCAGACGAGCCCGTTTTTGTTTCCCTGCTTTGTTTTATTTTACTTGCCTGTAAAGCTGCATTGTTTTGGCTGCCAATAAAAGCCGCAAGGAAACCGCATTTCTGCCTTCAAGCCTGTCTGTGTCTCTGGACTTTGTCACATTAAAACTGACCCCGCTACATCTTGGTGGAGAATGCGGGCAGTTTCTTAAAGAGACAGTACTCTTAAAGGGACGGTTGCAACAGACAAAGGCCTGACTAAACATGGAGGAGCTTATAAAGCATCTGGTGCAGTCCAACATCAACCTCCAACAGGCAAACGCTCTGCAGCGACAAGTGCATGAGGAAGCGGTAAAAATGCACCAGACATCGGTGAGAGAGCAACAGCAGCTGAACCAATCCCTCCAGCAGCAGTTACAAGTCTTGGCTGAGAGACAAGTGACAGCTCCAGCATTGCAGTCTATGCCACGCCATTTGGTGCAAAAGACTCTAAGAAAGATGACTCCGGAAGATGACATTGAGGCGTATCTGGGTACCTTTGAAAGGATTGCCGAGAGAGAGTCTACCCCAGGACCAGTGGGCGGATGTGTTGGCCCCATTTTTGTCAGGAGAACCCCAAAAAGCCTACTTTGACCTGCGAGTGCAGGATGCAAAAGTTTATGCAAAGCTGAAAGGGGAAATCCTGGCTAGGCTAGGGGTTACCTTGGCTGTCCGAGCCCAGTGTCTACAACTGGGAATATGATCCTGAAAAGCCTGTACGGACTCAGATGTATGACCTCTACAATCTCACCAACAAGTGGTTGCAGCCGGAAGCTCTCTCCACAGACCAGATTGTGGACCGTGTGGTCTCTGATCGTTTCATCCGCGCCCTACCAGTGAGGATGCAGCGCGGCCTTGGATATACGAATCCTAAAAGCATTGATGATTTGGTTTCTGCAGTTGAGAGGTTCACCGCTACAGAAGAGTACCTGCAGGATGTGCGTAACCCTGGGAACAAAAGAAAACCATCCAGTGGTAAGACTGTTCCTATTGTTAAAGGGATGAGACTGTCTGTTAAAGAGGGTGGTGTCCCCTCAGAGGGCCAAGCCAAAAGACTATCAAATCCCCGAAGGGACACAGTGCCTGGTGCTCGGGCACAGATAGTTTGCTGGCGTTGCGGTGGTTTAGGATATGTTGCTGCAAGTTGTCCAGAACTAACTGAACCCATGGACTTCGATTTGGGCAGGCGCAGGTCTTATTTTGCAAGGCCCTCATATGCTGCCCAAAAAGACATTGTAAGTGAGCGGCAAGTGTGCCCAGTCAAGATTGGAGGGCGTCATGTGATGGCCCTGCTGGACTCGGGAAGTCTAGTGACTTTGTTGCATGCCAGCCTGGTCGACCCTGACCAAGTTCAGACCCGCTGGATGGGGGTGGTGTGTATACATGGTGATTCAAAAGACTATCCCACAGCCTTGGTGAAACTGGAGACTCCATGTGGGTCAGTGAGGCATGAAGTGGGCGTGGTTAAAGACTTGATGCACCAAGTCATACTGGGGTGTGATTTTCCTCTGTTTTGGAACATGTGGGAAAATAAGCAAGCTAAGGTGTGTAGGTCAAATCAAAATGTGAAAAATCTGTATAAACTTTCAAACACGGTGACAGAAGCACCAAGGGAAATGGAGAACTTTCCTTTAGAGGTCCTCGCTGGAGACTCAGAGGAAACTTCGCCTGAGACTGAGTTCTCTGCCCTACAAATTGCAAAGGGAAACTTTGGTACAGAACAGTTGAGGGACCCCAACCTAGCTAATGCCTGGAAGAATGTAAAGGTGATGAATGGTGTTTCCCAAGAACCAGGTAGAGAGTTGGTGTATCCACATTTTATGGTAAATAATGATTTGCTGTATAGAGTTAAGAAAACCGACTCTGAGGTTGTGGAGCAACTTGTGGTGCCACAGTCCCACATACGCTTGGTATTGGAGCTGGGCCATTCACATGTACTGGGTGGGCACCTGGGGGCAGAAAAGACCAGGGAACGTATAGAGCGGAGGTTCTTTTGGCCCGGTATCTATAAGGCAATAGAGGACTTCTGCCAGTCTTGCCCAGAGTGTCAAATACACACCCCTAGACCACACTTCCGTAGTCCGCTGATCCCACTACCCATAATTGAAATACCCTTTGAGCGCATAGCTATGGAATTGGTTGGGCCCCTTCCTAAGTCTGCCAGGGGGCACCAGCATATTTTGGTCGTACTTGACTATGCCACACGTTATCCCGAGGCCATCCCTCTCAGAAACACCTCTTCAAAAGCAATAGCAAGGGAACTATTCCAAATGTTCACTCGAACGGGGATCCCTAAAGAGATACTAACCGACCAAAGGACACCGTTTATGTCAAAGGTCACCAAAGAGCTGTGTCATCTCCTAAATATTGCCCAATTACGTACGTCTGACGTCCACAGACGGACGGTCTGGTTGAAAGGTTTAATAGAACCTTAAAGGGGATGCTCCGGAAGGTAATTGACAAAGATGGGAAAAACTGGGACCGCCTTTTGCCCTACTTGATGTTCTCTATAAGGGAGGTGCCACATGCGTCCAGAGGGTTTTCCCCATTTGAATTGTTGCACGGTAGACACCCCAGGGGGCTATTGGATATAGCCAAGGATACCTGGGAACAGGAACGCACACAACACCGTAGCCTTATTGAACATGTGAGTGAAATGCAGGAAAGGATGGCCGCCATAATGCCCATTGTGAAAGAGCACATGTTGCAGGCTCAAGAAGCTCAAGCTAGGGTGTACAATAAGTCTGCAAAAGTCAGGTCCTTTCAACCCGGTGGCCGTGTGTTAGTGCTTGTGCCGACAGTTGAAAGCAAATTTTTGGCAAAGTGGCAAGGCCCCTATGAGATTCGGGAAAAACTAAGTGAGGTAAACTATAGGGTGTATCAACCAGGGAAAAGAAAGCCACTCCAAATTTACAATGTGAACTTGCTTAAGCCTTGGAAAGACAGAGAGGTGCTGACTGCTGGAAGTTGGCCTAGAGATTCACCTAGTCATGAACTACCAGCAGTCCACATATCAGAAGCCTTGTCTGCAGTACAGGTACAGGAGGTCAAGGAGTTCCTACAGAGAAATAGAGAGACTTTTTCTGACCTGCCAGGGCGGACCAATGTCATACAGCACGACATAGTGACAGAGCCAGGCCAAAAGGTACGGTTGAGACCTTATAGGGTACCAGAGGCTCAAAGACAGACTATTTCAGAGGAGGTTGGAAAAATGTTGTCTCTGGGGGTTATAGAGAAGTCTAACAGTGGTTGGTCAAGCCCCATAGTTCTGATTCCCAAACCTGATGGCAGTCTTAGGTTCTGCAACGACTTTAGAAAGTTAAATGAAGTTTCAAAATTTGACGCCTACCCTATGCCACGAGTAGACGAATTGATTGAAAGATTAGGTCCGGCAAGATACATTACTACTTTGGATCTGACCAAAGGCTATTGGCAAGTGCCACTTACTAAAGCAGCGAAGGAGAAAACAGCATTTTCCAAGCCTGATGGTCATTTCCAATATGTAGTTCTCCCCTTTGGCCTGCATGGTGCGCCGGCTACATTTCAAAGATTGATGGACCTTATTTTACAGCCTCACAAGGAGTATGCGTCTGCATATTTGGACGATGTGGTTATTTTTAGCCCAGACTGGGAGTCGCATTTAAAAAAGGTCCAAAGGGTGTTAAACTCAATTCGAGAGGCGTGCTTGACAGCTAACCCAAAAAAATGTGTCATAGCCCTGGAGGCAGTCAGATATTTGGGATATACCATTGGGCGAGGTGTCATTAAGCCCCAAATGGATAAGGTTGAGGCTATAAGAAATTGGCCTAAACCTGTTTCAAAAAAGCAGGTAAAGGCTTTTTTAGGAATAGCCGGGTATTATAGAAGGTTTGTGCCAAACTTTGCCACAATTGCAGCACCCCTCACAGACCTTACCAAAGGGTCAAAATCTGCTATGGTCAAGTGGGATGAGAAGGCAGACAAAGCGTTCCAACAGTTAAAGGAGATGTTGTGCAAAAGGCCAGTGTTGATAGCCCCAAATTTCAGAGAAGAATTTGTGGTCCAGGCAGATGCCTCTAATGTCGGCTTGGGAGCTGTCCTCTCACAGATAGTCAATGGAGAAGAACATCCTGTTGTATATCTGAGTAGGAAATTGTCTTCTGCAGAAAAGAATTATGCCATCATTGAGAGGGAATGTCTTGCACTTAAGTGGGCCATTGAGTCCCTAAGATATTACCTACTAGGGAGACAGTTCAGGTTGGTGACAGATCATTCTCCCTTAAAATGGATGGCTCAGAATAAAAGGAAAAATGCTAGGGTAACCAGGTGGTTTTTAGCCTTGCAGGACTATAAGTTCTATGTGGAACACCGCCCAGGGTCTAAGCAAGGTAATGCTGATGCGTTGTCCCGTGTCCACTCTCTAGGGCAGGGGTCGGGAACCTATGGCTCGCGAGCCAGATATGGCTCTTTTGATGGCCGCATCTGGCTCGCTGCCA
The DNA here is from genome assembly GCA_019512145.1 of Engystomops pustulosus. Lineage (NCBI taxonomy): Eukaryota > Metazoa > Chordata > Amphibia > Anura > Leptodactylidae > Engystomops > Engystomops pustulosus. Next base: position 114,568,520 of record CM033641.1, read on the forward strand.
GGGCTCCTATCCAGGGGCATTACTACAGCCGTGGCATCTGCTGCGCTGCCTGTCAAGACCAGGGGCCCTTACCTGGCTCCTGTTGTGCCCCTGGCTGTAGTAATGCCCCTGGATGTAATGGGCAGAGCAGCGCAGGGATACGTGGGGTTAATTCTGGGGCGGCACCTCCGTCTCCTTCCCTGCAGCAGTCTCCTCCGTGTGTGAGAGAGGGAGGGGAGGAGACTGTCTGCCAACAGCCAATCCCAGCGCTGGATGTAGCAGCGCGGGAGATTCAGACAGAGGAGACCAGAGCTGCATACTGAGGAGACATGCAGCACCCAAGGAGAAGGAGTCAGCAGCCGGGGATCAGCCAGAGATAAGTGCTCCCTCCCCCCCAGTGTCCTGTCACACTCTGCCTTAACCCCTTAGTGTCCTGTGTGCAGGAGCAGCTATGAAGCTCCTAAGTGTCCCTTACAGACCCCTCTGCATCATCCCCTCATATCTTCCCCCACCACTGCATTTCTAAATTAATGTGAGGTTCTGCAGCAGCTGAGATACAAAATAGCTAGGACCTAAGACAAAATTGTGGTGCACGTCAGTAATAAATGTGGCGCATGGTCCCGCTTAGCAGTAACAACAGTCTAGCAGTCTTGTGGGACACAGAGCAGCCGCCACATAAAATACACATATAATAATGTTCTGCGGCGGGTGGCGTGTGTATAATAATGTTCTGCGGGGGGTGGCGTGTGTATAATAATGTTCTGCGGGGGGTGGCGTGTGTATAATAATGTTCTGTGGGGGGTGGCGTGTGTATAATAATGTTCTGCGGCGGGTGGCGTGTGTATAATAATGTTCTGC
>CM033641.1:114570354-114700239 GCA_019512145.1 Engystomops pustulosus
GTTACTTCCATACCTGGGGTAAAGGGTTAATGCACTGACCAGAGACTGCACAGCCCTAATTACCAAGTGCAGCTGGGAGAAGGGGTTTTATCCCAGAGCTGCATCCTGGGCTGGAGCTCTGTGTGAGAGACATTGCTCTGGAAGGCTTGCCAGCCGTGTGTGTCACTAGCCGCTGTGAGTACGCTACTTACCGATGTACAGGTAGTGCTCAGACGAGCCCGTTTTTGTTTCCCCGCTTTGTTTTATTTTACTTGCCTGTAAAGCTGCATTGTTTTGGCTGCCAATAAAAGCCGCAAGGAAACCACATTTCTGCCTTTAAGCCTATCTGTGTCTCTGGACTTTGTCACATTAAAACTGACCCCGCTACACTTTGCAGAAGTACATGCATACTCTGCATCTGTAGCTCAATGAGGGGCAGGAGGATGGAATGGAATAATACTGTACACATTTATAACATATTTTGGTAAACGTTACTACTGATTTAAAAAAATCTGAAAAATGACAAGCTTATTTTTTCACATTTGTAGTCAATTTTTGGTCAATTAGTTTTTTGTTTAAATATGTAAAACTTTTCCAGAGATATCGTCATTTTAAAGAAGTGCGTACAGAACATCAAAAATTCATCAAAAAGTCCATCAAGTCCAACCTTTAAGAATTAAATAAATGTTTTATCCCCATAACCTATGATATTTTTCTCTCCAGAAAGGCATCCCGGCCTCTCTTGAACATGTACATAGAGTCCGCCATAACAACCTCCTGCGGCAGAGAGTTCCATAGTCTCACTGCTCGTACAGTAAAGAACCTTTGTCTATGTTGATGGTAAAATCGCCTCTCCTCCAGGCGCAGAGGATGCCCCCTTGTCCTGGTCACAGGCCTAGGTATAAAAAGATCTTTGGAGAGATCCTTGTACTGTCCGTTCAGGTATTTGTACATTGTAATGAGGTCTCCCCTCAGTCGTCTTTTTTCTAAACTGAATAATCCCAAATTTTGTAATCTGTCAGTGTTTAATAATCCTGGTTGCTCTCCTCTGCACCCGTTCCAGCTCTACTATATCCTTTTTATACACTGGTGCAAAAAAACCTTACATAATATTCCATGTGTGGTCTGACCAGGGATTTGTATAAGGACAAAACTATGTCTTTATCATGAGAATCTATTCCTCTCTTGACACATCCCATAATTTTATTTGCTTTAGCAGCAGCCGCCTGGCTCTGGTCACTAAAATTAAGTTTACCATCCACCAATACCCCCAAGTCCTTTTCAGCTCCAGTTTTACTAAGTAATTGACCATTTAGAACATAATTAAACTTTTTGTTTCCATGGCCCAGGTGCATAACTTTACATTTATCTACATTAAACCTCATCAACCATTTCTCTGCCCACACCTCAAGCTTCCACAAATCCCTCTGTAATGCTAAACTATCGACCTCAGTATTTTTTACTTTACGCAGCTTAGTATCATCTGCAAATATTGAAACTTGACTGTGTAAACCCACTACTCCACTGGTAACGTCAACCCAATCTGAGAATGTGCCATTAATGACCACCCTCTGTTTTCTATCACTAAGCCAATTACTTACCCAAATACACAGATTTTCTCCTATTCCAGCAGTCTCATTTTATATACCAACCTTTTATGTGGCACGGTGTCAAATGCCTTTGAAAAGTCCAGATATACAACATCCACAGCGTCCCCCAGATCCAGTCTTGAACTTACCTCCTCGTAGAAACCAATTGGATTAGTCTGACAGGACCGATCTCTCATAAACCCATGCTGACGCTCGGTTATAAGGTTGTGCACAGTGAGATACTCCAGGATAGCATCTCTAACAAACCCCTCAAATATTTTCCCCACCACAGCAGTTAGACTCACGGGTCTGTAGTTTCCAGGATCGCTATTTGATCCTTTTTTGTATATTGGTACCACATTTGCTATGCGCCAGTCCTGTGGAACATAACCAGTCCTCAATGAATCTTCAAATATTAAAAATAACGGTCTGTCTATCACCGTACATACTTCATGCAGAACCCGGGGGAGTATGCCATCTGGCCCCGGTGATTTATCTATCTTAGTGGTTGCGAGGCGGCGCCGTACCTCTTCCTGGGTTAAACTGTTGACATTCCAAAAAGAATTTACATTATTCCTCATTGTGTCTTCCACCAGGGGATTTTCCTGGGTAAAGACAGATGAGAAGGCGACATTCAGTAGATTGGCCCTTTCCTCATCTCCTTCCACCATGACCCCCATGTTATTTCTTAGGGGACCCACACTCTCTGTTTTTAGTTTCTTATCATTTATATATTTGAAAAATAATTTGGGATTATTTTTGCTCTCCCTGGCAATATTTCTCTCAGTCTCTATTTTTGCGGCCTTTATCTGCTTTTTACAGGATTTATTTTTCTCTCTATAATCCTGTAATGCCTCATCGCTACCTTCACGTTTTAGCACCTTAAACGCCTTATCTTCCTCGCCTATTGCTTTCCTTACAAGACTAGTTAGCCACATAGGGTTTTTCTTGTTCCTTTTATGCTTTTTCCCATAAGGTATGTGTTTCTCACAGGACTTTTTCAGAATATATGAGAAAAAGTCCCATTTTTTGGGGGGGGGGGGGGGGGATAGCTACTGTCCAGCCATGTCTCGCTGATACCCACTATATCATATTTCCGCTCCAACATCAAGAGTTCCAGTTCCTCCATTTTGTTTGTGAGGCTTCTGGCATTTGTGTACATGCCCTTAAATGGTTTTCCCTATGCCTATTCATTTTGTTCTTATTCCCCAATCTCATTACAGCCCCCCTCCTCCCCCACGGACTATGACTCTTCCCAGCTTTCTAACTACACTGTCTATTTGCCCTGCCCAAGTATACTTTCCCTCCCCCCAGCTCTCTAGTTTAAACACTCCTCCAACCTTCTAGCCATTTTTTCCCCAAAACAGCTGCACCCTCCCCCTCCCTTGAGGTGCAGCCCATCCCTACTGTAGAACCTGTAGCCGACAGAAAAGTCAGCCCAGTTCTCCATGAACCCAAAACCCTCCTTCCAACACCAACTTTTTAGCTAATGATCCAACTAATTTTACCATTATACCCAAGAGTGCATTTTCTATTTTTAAGCATATTTGTCCATTAGTCAATCAATTCAATTCTGAACAGATCCTCTCACAGAAAGAACATTTCCTAGGGCAACTTTATAACCTACGCAAAAATATCTGCATTTTCAAAATTGCATTTCTTACATTTACATTTAAACAGCCCCTCCCCTTACATTCTGTTAAGAATGGAAGGATAATAATACAAACTAAATATTATATTAAACTGTACTAGTCCGACTAATAAAAAGATACTTTACCAATATATTTATGTGTATTTTTATATTTATGTGCTTATTTTTAATTCCTTTCTCAGCTTCCCATTTTTTTCTACTACCGTGGGTTAAATCCCTATATTAAATTTTACTTAACATTTAAGAAATCTTAAACATTAATTTTTTTCCCTTCTCCCGTAGTAAGAATAAATTCAAGAACCTTGTGTGGAAACACATTGAAGTGTTGGGCCGATGGGAAGCAGAATGGTTTTCTTCAGGTATCCAAAAGATGTGAATGGAGATGCCGGGGATTGAACCCAGGGCCTCACACATGCAAGGCGTGCGCTCTACCACTGAGCTACATTCCCTGGCCTGATGCTGCCCCTGCCTCTGTCTCTCAGGCAGTTCATTGCCCAATACTGTGGAAACAGTATGTAGCGACAAGGTAGTGTGCAATAACAATGCATTTTCGGGGAACTGCACAAGTTGCCAGTGATTAAAAGCAGGACGTTTTCAACAGCTCCAACGTTGCATAAACGCCTTCTTAAAGGCAAAGCATGCGCTCTACCACTGAGCTACATCCCCACACAAGATACTGTTTGCTGGGAACCAGAAACATTTTTGAAAAGAGACCCAGAAGGTGTGTGCATTACGCAGTTTGTGAATTTTGGGGCTTTTTTAACCTGGGGCAGTGAAGGCGGTGATGGCTTGAAGCTCATTTTTTTTTACATATCATAAAAGATTTGCTGTTCTTTTAACTTGAGGAATGGATTATATTGACTGTCGGTAGAAACACATTGAAGTGTTGGGCCGATGGGAAACAGAATGGTTTCCTCAGTCTCCATCTTGTGTTTTGTTAAAACATGTCTATTCAAGAGGTGCCTGCTCATTTCTTTCTTCAGCTTCAGGTGCTACACCAAATTGTTAGCTCTATGATGATTCAAAATCAAAACTGTCTGTAATGCGACAATAAGATTTCTTTAAAAAAAGAGCCGCCACAAGGTTACGGCCGTTGTCACACATAACCATGCCTGGCTTCAAGTTCAGTGGTGCCAGCCACAGCTCGGTCTGCGCCATGATGCCCTGTAATAGCTCCTATTGCCTAGGCTCAGCAGTTTGAGCACTGCCTGCTATGGCTTAGCGACGGCATTGCTGCTGCGCCTAAAGCTACCGACTGATGGCGCCATGCCCACGGATGGTAATTCGGAGAAGGAGGTGGAGGAGCAGTGGGAGGAGGAGGTATAGTAGGCCTGAGAGATCGTGACTGAAGTAGGCTTCTCAATCCTCGGCGTGGGCAGTATATGAGCGGCCCCAGGGTCAGAGTCGGTCCCAGCCTCCACCAAGTTAACCCAATTTGCCGTCAATGAAACATAGTGGCCCTGCCCGGCAGCACTCATCCACATGTCCGTGGTTAGGTGGACCTTGTCAGAAGCGATGTTGGTCAGGGCACGGATGATGTTGTCTGACACGTGCTGGTGCAGTGCTGGGACGGCACATCGGGAAAAGTAGTGGCGGCTGGGGACCAAATACCGAGGGGGGGCCGCCGCCTTAAGGCTGTAAAAGGCCTCGGTCTCTACAAGCCTATAGGGCAGCATCTCCAGGCTCAGTAATGAGGAGATGGGGATACTGAGGGCTTGGGCGTGTGGGTGGGTTGAACTGTATTTCCTCTTGCACTCCAGCGTCTTGGATATAGACAGCTGAACGCTGCGTATGGAGGGTACTGTGAAGAATTTTGGAGGCGAAGGTGTGGTTTTCGAGCAAGATTTGTTTGTGCCGGGGTCCTGAGCGGGGGCCTGACTAGCAGAGGCAGCAAATGAGACAGGGGAAGGAGCAGTGGTGGGCCTGGCCAGAGGTGAACAGCCTTGGTTCCATTGAGTGGGGTGATTATGCCTGCGCATACTGGTGGTGGTTAAGCTAGTAGTGGTGGAACCCCTGCTGATCCTGGTGTGGCACAGTTTGCACACCACAGTCTGTCGGTCATCCGCTGTTTCTTTAAAGAACCTCCAGACTTTAGAAAATCTAGCCCTCGCCACGGGAGCTTCACTACGTGAAACATTTGGCGCTGATGCACCAGCTCTGGCCCTGCCTCTCCGTCTGGCCCCACCACCGTCTCTTCCAACCTGTTCTCGTATAGGACTCGCCTCCGTCTCACAAGCACTGTCTTCACCCAGCCTATCAACCCAGCTTGGGTCTGTCACCTCATCATCCTCCAATCCCTCAGTCTGCTCCCCCCTCGGACTTCCTGCCCTGACTACAACTTCACCACTGTCTGACAACCGTGTCTCCTCATCGTTCGACACCTATTTACACACTTCTTCCACTACGTCAACAATGTCATCATGACCCACAAACTGCGACCGGTGTAAAACCTGGGCATCGGGAAAGAGCTCAGCAGCAACCTGACAAGTGGTTTGTGACTCTGGGAAGGGTCCAGAAAACAGTTCCTCAAAGTATGCCGGATCAAATGCCAAATTTTCCTGGGAGGGGAAAGACTGGAGGAAGGAGGGTGAGGTGGAGGAGCTGGAGGAGTGCTCACTTGGGTAACATGGGTGGACTGCGTGGAAGACTGACTGGTGGACAAATTATTTGAAGCATTGTCCGCAATCCACGACATCACCTGTTCACACTGTTCTGGCCTCAACAGTGCTCTACCACGAGTCCCAGTAACTTGAGACATGAAGCTAGGGAGTGTAGCTCTGCGGCGTTCCCATGCTCCCTCATCAGCAGGTGGTGTCTCACCCCACCCAGGACCACTGCCTCTAACCCCTGCAGTATTTGGACGCCCACGCCCTCGTCCTCTACCCCTAGCCCACGGGTTCAACATTTTCAAAGTTAAAGTCTATTTTATAGACAAAACAGAAATATAAACTGTAATTTTTGTGTGTGTGTTTTGGGGGGTGTTTTTTTCATTTTTTTGTTGGTTTTTTTGTGTTTTTGTATAGAACAAAACGTGCAGAAGAAATCAGACGGCAACCACGGAAGATGATTGCTATGGCTAGTTTCTAACCTACACTGACAGCACACAAAAAGATTTTGTCCTGTGACTGAGTCTGTCACTTTAACTTTCGAAAAACGCTAATGTAGCCCTAACAAGGGCTGTTGGGTTCTTGGAGAATCACTCCTGCCTAACAGTAAGGTTCTTTTAGAATCACTCTTGCCTAACAGTAATATACTAGAACACCCTAACGCTATCCCTGACTAGCAGCAGCTCTTTCCCTAACGGCATCCAGACAGAGAATGATCCGAGCAGCGCAGGCAGGGACTAGTATATTCCAGGGTCACCTGATCAGGCCAGCAAACAACTGCTATCGACATGTAAGTGTACCACGTGAGGCTTGTGATTGGCTCTGTTTCTGGCCGCCAAAAATCTAAACGCCGCGAGATTTTCTCGTAAAATACTCGTATGAGCACCGAGCAGTTGCGAGTACGCTAATGCTCGAAGAGCATCAAGCTCAGACGAGTATGTTCGCTCATCTCTAATACTGAACAAACTCTGACTGAAAACTGATTGAACTCTAATGTCAGTTTTTCACTGACTAAACCCTGATCGTACCCTGATCAGTCCTTGACGTGATCTGCAACGCAAGTGTGAAAGAGGCCTAACAGTTAACCTGCTGTGATAAACAGACTCCTTTTGGATTCTGACATCACACAAAAGGTCCCTGCAATCTATTCTCTGTGATTGTTATATTTATTATAGAATAGCTGCTTCTATCTGGTATATTCTGAGCCCTTGGTTTGTCTGCCTGTTTATCCATTTTGTCTATCGACAATGGTAATTAGTTTTTAAATTAGCTCTTGCAACTTTTCTCTTTTGGTCTTGTCTGTTGCTCTCACTTCTGAACCCCCTAGCACTCAGCGCCGTACTAGTACAGCTCAGGCTCTCACTATTGGCGCTCAGTGCAGTACTAGTATGGCCCTGAGCCAATGCCGTTTCAGCTCTGCACCAGGGCCTGTGCATGGCAGACCTTGGGTCCGATCAGGACCCAGGGCTGCCTGCAGGCAGTGCCTGTAAGATAGGGTCTATGAGGTCATCTTAAAGGCACAGTGTCAGCCTATGCATGTGCATAGGCTGGCACAGCTAATACCCTGCAATAAATCAGTATTACAGAGTATTATCATGAACAAGCAATCAGATAATTGCTTGTTCGTGTCCCATGGTGGAAGTAATAAAAAAGGGTAAAAAAATGCTATACAATAAAAAATAAATTAATAAATCAATAAAATTGCCCATAAGCCCCAAAACATATAAAGAGGCATATAGGGGCACATTTACTTACCTGTCCCATTGACACCACCGATCCAGAATGTCAGACGAGGATTTGGGTCTGCTGCGATTCACTAAGATTGTGCGTCAAATTTCCTGCATGTGACGCTTCCCCCACTGAGGTCCGCCGGAGTTCACCTTTTCTTTCCGGTGCATGTCAGTGCTGATCTTGCGGCACATTTTGGTTTTTAAATTCCGCAGTTTGTCCGAATCAGTCAGGTTGTCCGACGTCCACACCCCCGATTTGTGTCGCATGCAAGCCGGCGCCAATGCGCCACGATCCGATTGCGTGCACCAAAAACCTGGGGCAATTCCGGGCTAAACGGTAAAAAGTCGGGAAACCCGACGAAAATGCAGTGTTCGGACCCTTAGTAAATGTGCCCCATAATGTCTAAATCATTAAAAAAACACATATATAGAGTATCACAGCGTCTGAAACAAGTAAATAATTATGGAACCTGTGTGATAAACGCTGTAAAAGAAAACAAAAAACGCCAAAAATTATTATTTTTACCTATTTAATCCAACAAAAATTCAATAAAAAGTGATAAAAAAAATGTACCGTATATACTCGAGTATAAGCCGACCCGAGTATAAGCCGAGACCCCTAATTTTACCACAAAAAAATGGGAAAACCTATTGACTCGAGTATAAGCCGAGGGTGTAGTATACAACCAGCCAGCCCCTGTAGTATACAGCCTGTCCCAAGTAGTATACAATCAGCCTGCCCCCATGAAGTATACAGCCTGCCCCCATGAAGTATACAGCCTGCCCCCAAAAAGTATACATGCGCATCCCCCAAAAAGTATCCACCTGCCCCAAAAAAGTATACAGCCTTCCCAAAAAGTCCAGCCTGCCCTCTATCCTAGCGAATAATAAAAAAATAAACTTAATACTCACCCTCCGCGAATACTCACTTTGATGCTTAGTGGTTGCTCCCGGGCCTCGTCGGCGGCTCCCTGTCCTCGGCGGCGGCTCCGTTCCCTCGGCGCAGCTCCCGACTCTGCGGCGGCTCTCTCTTCTATCTTCACGTCGTGCGCAGTCGCTCCATGCGACTTGCCGGCGGGCGCACAGTGCGATCGGCGGTGTCGCCGCTGATGGCGTCATCAGCGGCGACACCACTACATCATATTGTGCACCCGCCGGCAAGTCCATCAACGCGACTGCCGGCACATGAAGATAGAAGAGAGAACCGCCGCAGAGAATCGGGAGCTGCCGCCGAGGACCAGGAGCCAACGCCGAGGACCGGGAGCCGGAGGGTGAGTATTATTAATTTTTTATTTTTATTAACTCGTGTATTTTTTTTTATTATCTCGTGTATAAGCCGAGATTAGGTTTTTCAGCAAATTTTTTGTGCTGAAAAACTCGGCTTATACACGAGTATATACGGTATGTACTCCAGAATGATACTCTTGCAAAGTAAAACATGTCCCGCAAAAAACAAGCCATCAACCAGCTCTGTAGCCAAAAAAGAAAAAATGCTTTGCCACATGGAAGACAGAGATGCAAAAATGATAGATTTTTCCCCTCATTAAGGTTTTATTTAGTAAAACATTAAAAAAAATGGTAAAAAAAAGTTTGGTATCCCCATAATTGTATCAACCCATAGAATAACATGAAAGATAACATGATTATGGCTATACAGTGATCACCAAAAAAGGGATGCTTTTCTACTCCTGACCTAAAAAAAAAGTTCAGAAATTTTCCAAAATAGGGGATACCAACCCCAAAATGGTAACACTGGAAAAAACATCTTATCCCGCAAAAAAAATGCCATCACATGGCCCCAATAACGAAAAAGCTAAACTTTTATAGCCTACAAAAGGTGCCAATGAGGAAACTAAAATCCTGGCAGCTGCAGGGCTCCTTCCCTTCTTCGCCTCGCTGTGCGCCCATAAAACAAGTAATGACCCCATGTGGGGGATCTTTGGGGAAATTGCATAACAAATTTTAAGGTGGATTTTCTCTTTTTATCTTTTGGAAATGTTATAAACATATAACTGACAAAATTTGACCATTTTACATTTCATAATTTTATAATTTCGGCGCAAACATATGTTTCGGCGTATATTCATGAATTCAATTTAGTCCAAACATATATTAGAAAATTATGATTTTGGTGTTACCGACCCGTATTAGGTTGTTAAGGCTGACAGCCAAAGTATTTCTAACAATGTCCCCATATAAGTTGTCGTATAAAAATAATATCTTTTTAAAATATCAGAATATAGTAAGCCAAATAATACCAATCAGTAATAGTGCAAAATAATATGTTAGAAGTAATATCCTGTCTTGGGTCACAGGCTCACCCTTGCCCCTCCATGTGCCCCCGCTCCACTCCACAACTACTAACCCATTCTCGCTCCTGCTTCAGGGCCCTCGGCCGTGCGCGCGCGTGTCGGCTTACGTTATCGTCCGCAGTGATCTAGGTGGTCCACTGCCCCTACAGCCTAACAGTTAGATCCGGCCATGGACCCCGTAAGGTTCGGCTTCCTGAATTGGATGATCTTACCACCGTTGTGGTCCAGCAATCCCAGCAGATTGCCACACAAGATCAACAGCTTGGATAAGTGACAGCCATGCTTCAGCAGATGATCGCTACTCAGCAACAGTGCCAGGTTCCTACGACTTCTTCCGCTAAAATGGTTGGCCTGTCTGCCGCGGAACGCAGGTTGAGACTTTCCATGCCATCAAAGTATGATGGGGAGCCTAAGTTGTGCAGGGGCTTTATCATACAGTGCTCCCTGCATATAGAGCTTATGCCTACGCAGTTCATCTCGGGACAGTCTAAGGTGGCATTTATCATCAGCTTCCTCTCTGGCATGAGCTACTCCTCTTTTCAGTCTGTCTTTGAGGAACCTGCACAGGCGTCTTCAGCCGAGACTGCACTGCTGAACCTGCGCCAGGGAGACTTATCTGTAGGTAACTATGCAGTTCAGTTCTGTACTCAGGCCGATGCTGCCATGGAATGAAGCAGCTCTGATTACAACCTTTAAAAAAGGACTCTCTGGACAAATTAAAGACGAGCTGTCAACGCGAGACCTGCTGTCTACTCTGAGTGGTCTCATCTCTCTGGCCACTCTGGCCAGTTTTTTGGAACACCCGGAGGAACAGCATCTTGAAAAACCACAACTCCGGGTCCAACATTTGCCTCGCTTGCAATACCAATGGGAGTATATAGGATGCCTCAGTAACTGAATAAATAATAAATCACATAATTACATACTCAATTCAAAATTCCAATGTAACTTTATTTAATCGGCCATCAAAAAACATACGGTTAAAAAACACACACATAAAAACCACAAAAGATGTGGCGGTGGTCATAAATAATACAATATATGTTAAATACATCCAGAATAACAAACACCAGTATACACAAAATCAGGCTATAACCAATAGTATTACCCACCAGGGTGTAATAAGTAGCCAACAATTGTAAAGGTAGTAATTCTGACCACCGCCACAGCACCCCGATGCGCGTTTCGCCGTCGCTTCCTCTAGGGGGTGTGCTGTGGTGTGGTAGGTGCCCAGTATATATATCCCCGGCTTAGACTAAAGAAATACCTTGGGGCCAATGGAGGTACAGGACAAGATGGACCGCAGGTGAGTGATTTAGCGCATCATCGCAGTCTCCACACGCGCCGTCCAGAGGCGGGGCCAGGTTCCGGGAGACGAGTGATGCGCAGGATTTGCGCATCATTGTGACCGGAAGTCCCACGCCGCCATCAAGATGCGCGCATGCGCCGAAATGATGCGCATCCCGCCGCCATCTTGGAGCCTGGCGAAGGTAAGGGCAGTGATTAAAGAGCATAAATAGAATGGGTATGGCTCCATATATCCAAATAACCATAATATAATTCATACCTGGAATATATTAAGTAATGTACTAAAGTGCAATAATATAATTCATACTTGAAATATATTTAATTTTAACTAAAGTGCTTGGACCTATCATGTAAACATTGGACTAAGATTGTGCGAACCGTATCACTAATTCATACTATAGTAAGTTAAAGTACAGTGTAGATTCAACAGTAAACATTAAATAGGGCTGATGCAGACCAATTGACTCATTCTAAGTAACATGATTAAAAACATGGTGAGGAATAATGGTGAAGTGTATATACCAGACCTGATGTATACGCATGAAAGTGCACACCAAACAAAGTGTGTCAAAACTACTAAAATGCTGAAAATGAGAAGTGAACAAACTGCAAGGGTCAAAAACCAGTGTCGTCAAAGTGCATGTGCAGAACATGTATATACATGAAAACAAAGTGGATTACATAAGGTGCTGGGATAATGTTTATTTGTTAGTAGTAGGACGAGTACATAAGGTACTGGGATATCTTTTGTTGGTATTCATCATTTGCCTCGCTTGGCCCTTGCATTTCAAAGGCCGCTTCTGCCCACTGCTGTGACACTTCCAGAGGAATCGATGCAGGTGAACAGAGCTCGGCTGCCTTCTCAGGAACGTTCCATGAGATGTCAGAATAACCTCTGCCTCTACTGTGCCAGCCCGGAACATTTTCTTCAGGCCTGTCAAGTCCGTCCTCAGTGTCCGGGAAGCGCTCGCACCTCATGTTCCTGGGAGAAGCGTCTCTAGGTGTGAATACAGCTTTTTTCACATCTGCAACTTCCTGTTTTGCTCAGCTCCAGATTTCGGCCTTTCTGGATTCCGGCTCTGCAGGAAACTTTGTGGGTGCCTCTCTGGTCTCCCAGCATTACTTCCCTGTGGTCCGGCTTGAGAAGCCTCTGGTCATCTCCTCTGTCTGCTGCAAAATTTTCTCTGATCTGGTACTGCACTGAGCCCTTGTAACTGCAAGTCGTTGCTCTACATAAAGAGAGACTGTCCTTCTATGTGCTACCTCGGTCCACGTCTTCCCTCCTCTTAGGTCTACCATGGTTGCAGCTCTTTGTTGGGGACCTGACTGCCAGTCTTGCTGCATGGTGATTCCCCATCCAGTACCAGTCATGCTCTCTTCCATGGTTCCCAAGCCTCTGGAGGGTCTTTGCAGACGTCTTTTCAAAGAAGCAAGTAGAGACTTTACCACCGCACCATCCCTACGACTGTCCCATCGATCTGCTGCTGGGTACATCTCCTCCTCAGGGCCGGTTGTATCCAATCTCTTTGCCCAAGACTGCAGCTATGTCAGACTACATCAGGGAGAACCTGCAGAAGGGGTTCATACGTAAATCCTCCTCTCCGGCTGGTGCAGGTTTCTTCAGGTTGAGAACCATTATCCCTTGCCATGGATCACTGACCTGTTTGAGCGTATACGTGGAGCCAACATCTCCTCCAAACTGGACCTTCGTGGGCTCTACAACCTCATCCGTATCTGCGAGGGAAATGAATGGAAGACTGCTTTTAATACACGTGATGGACACTTCGAGTACCTGATGATGCCATTCGGACTGTGTAACACGCCAGACATTTTCCAGGAATTTGTTAATGACATATTTAGAGACTTGCTATAAACCTGTGTCGTAGTTTATCTTGGCGATTGTTCTCTCTGGATCTTGAGTCCCACCAGTCCTACGGACGTCAAGTCTTCAGTCGTTTAAGGGCCAATTTCCTTTACGCCAAGCTTGAGAAATGCCAATTTTTGTCCCCGACAGAAGCCTCCAGATGGATCTTGCCAAGCTTTCTGCTGTTCTTTAAGGGCCTCGTCCACAGAGGTTCCTGGGCTTTGCAAATTACTACTGGCAGTTCATCCTGCACTTCTCCTCTCTGGTGTCTCCTATTGTGGCACTCACAAAGAAGGGCGCCAACCCTCAACTCTAGCCTTCAACAGCAGAAGAAGCCTTCACTAAGCTAAAGTATGCCTTTGCTTTAGCCCCAGTTCTTGGCCTGATACCAAGAAGCCATTCCATCTGGAAGTGGATGCCTCCTCAGTGGGTGCTGGGGCGGTGCTCACACAGAAAGGACCCAAAGTCCGAACCCTCACTTGTGTTTCTTTCTCAAAGACTCTCTCCTCCACAGAGAGGAATTACTCCAAGAACTGCTGGCGATCAAACTTGGCTGGCGTTACCTCCTGGAGGGAGGTATATACACAGATCACAAGAATCTCCTCTATCTCTAGACTGTTCAGTGACTCAACCCATGTCAAGCTCTTCTTTTCCATCTTCAGTTTTCTTATTCACTTCCATCTGGCTGAAAAGAACATCAAGGCTGATGCTCTCTCGTTGCTTCCTGTGCCTGAAATAAGCCATCTTGTCTGAAACCTGCTGGTCTTCTTCAGCCGTTGCCTATACTCACCTGCCTATGGACTCATGTGGCTATGGATTTCATCACAGACCTTCTGCCCTCCACAAGCAACCATCATCTGGGTGGTAACCGTCCAGTTTTCAAAAATGTCCCATTTTGTTCCCCTGCCAGGTCTGCCGTCTGCTCCACACCTTGCCATTCTGTTCTTCCAACACATCTTTCAGCTCCATGGACTTCCCCAGCACATCATTTCTAATCTGGGGTTCAGTTTGTTTCTAAGTTCTGGCGATCCCTCTGTACCCAGCTCCAGGTAAAATTGGACTTTTCCTCTGCCTATCACCCACAGTCTAATGGTCAGGTGGAGAGAGTAAAGCAGACTCTGGGCTGCTATCTCCGTCATTTTGTTTCCTCCGGTCAGGACCACTGGTTCTTATAACGCCTTGGATTCATCATCTGCAGGCTCTGCTCCATTTTTCATCAATTATGGACTGCATCCATGCCCTCCTCTTCCTCTGCTTGTGTCCTCAGATGTCCCTGCTGTTGAGGAGTTGGTATGGGATATGTGAGTAGAGGAAATACTTTACAAAACTGCCTTTGGGCAGTCAAGATTAACCCATATCCGGACAAATGAAAAAATAAAGTAAAACATCACTTTTATTAGGGATTCTTAAAAAAGATTGCACTATATTACAAGCTGTTGTGGCACAAACCACTAGATGCACAGGACTAACAGTGGATTAAAAGCACAGTGTGAACTGGGTCATAGGCAGTTTGCAGGTGGTCAGTGGTATGAAATGTGAGATAGTGGGCACAATATCTCACATTCACACTGCCTGCCTAAGATTCTGCCACACTGCTGATTAAAATTTTTCAAACAAAATTTTAATCAGCAGTGTGGCAGAATCTTAGGCAGGCAGTGGTAATAATTATAATACCATCAGTTGCAATAGGGATAGATAGTATCAGACCTAGATCACACCTAGACCGTTCAGTCCACTATATCTCTAACGATAGGACTAGGATCTCCATACAGTATTTATAACAATACAGCCTGCTACTACAGCGGCCCCTGCTGGGGCAGTACAGGCAACACTGTTATTCATGGTCTAGGTCAGTGGTGGCGAACCTATGGCACGGGTGCCAGAGGTGGCACTCAGAGCCCTTTATGTGGGCACCCAGGCCTTCACCCCAACACAGAGTTTGCCAGACAGGACTCAGGGCTTCCTCCTGTGGTCCAATAGAGCCCAGGATGCGCCATGCTCAGCGCCATTTTAAAGCAATTTCCTTGGCTGCCAGAACTAAAGGAGGAGTGAGAAGGTGTGGATAGATATGAGTTGTCGTTGGAGCTCCTGCTCTGGGTTCCCTGATTCTTCCTGTTCAGGAGACCCTGGAGGGAAGCTACAATCCAAATTTCTCCATCATCTTTCTATTGTATTGGTGAACTCGGACCCCAATACGATTGGAAACCTGTGATACAGCAGGGATCAATAAGTTACTACTTAAATTGTCATGTTGGCACTTTGTGACAAGTAAATGGGTATTGGTTGTAATTTGGGCACTCTGTCGCCATCACTGGTCTAGGTGGTCATTTTAGGGCTCTAATCCATACAATAACATACATTACTGTAGCAGACAATACTGCTTAGGACAGTCCTCTTTATCTGGCCAATAGTGGACTTATAGCAAGTATTATAGGTGGATATGGACCCCGTATTGTGCCCACTATCTCACATTTCATACCACTGACCACCTGCAAACTGCCTATGACCCAGTTCACACTGTGCTTTTAATCCACTGTTAGTCCTGTGCATCTAGTGGTTTGTGCCACAACAGCTTGTAATATAGTGCAATCTTTTTTAAGAATCCCTAATAAAAGTGATGTTTTACTTTATTTTTTCGTTTGTCCGGATATGGGTTAAGCTTGACTGCCCAAAGGCAGTTTTGTAAAATATTTCCTCTGAGTCTAATCCCTGCCATGACAATAAGGTCCATTGTTTTTTGTATAGAATATGGATATGTGAGCAGACTCGCCTTTCCTTGTTACAAGCTTCTGCCCGAACGGTTCTTCTTGGTTGACTCGAAGGGGTTCGGGAGAGATCTTGGGAACCCGAGGAAGATATCCTGGACCATGATCTCCTGCAGAGATTTCTCCAGTCCAAGAAGAGGGGGAGGCCGAGGAGGGGGATACTGTCACATGTGGTCCCATGACCCATGTCTCGGGTTGTGGGCTCACCCATACCCCTTCACGTGCCCCCCTCTCCGTTACACAATTACTTACTCGTTCTCGTTCCTCCTCCCGGGTCCTCAGGCATGTGTGCGCGTCCCTGTCTCCTACAGTGCCTGCACATCGGCTTTAGAAGATTTAAAGGGCCAGCACACCATTAATTGGTGCTGGCCTTACCCAGAATTCTATTTAACCCAGCCACTACCCACACACCCTGACGGATCTTTGTGCTGAATGCCTTTGAGAGAGCTTGTATTGCTGAACTGTGCTCGTGTTTTGATTTCCCATTGTGACCCCAGACCTGTTCCCGTTTACGCTCCTCTGCTGCCAGCCCTGACCTTCTGCTTAGCCTCTGATGTCAAACCTGTGCTGCCTGTCCCTGACCACAAACCTACCTGCCATTTCTATACCTCGCCTTGGCTGCCACTGCGGACAAAGGTGGTACCACGCCGCACCAAGACCAACCCAATTTTGTCTGCGGGCTATGGTGAAAACCGGGTGCCACTTAGACTCTGGTCCCAGGTGTCGGCTTACATCCTCGTCCGCGGTGGTCCAGGGGGTCCTCTTCCCCTGGAGCCTGAAACAAACTAGATTATGTGAGTGGGAATGTAGGGACACCCATACTTATCCTGCCAAGCTATAGTCATGAAAGTAATATCCAGTCATGTCACAATATAAGCCAATACAACTGCCAAATGCCGACATATTACAAAAGATAACATAAAAGACCGTTGAAAGATGGTCGACACATAGTCAGGTTTCCCCATAAGCAATGTGTGACGAGGGTCCATCAGGGAGAAGGCAAATCCAGGAATTGAAGGTCAATTAAATCCAGTGGTCACCAAGACATTTATGCAGAGGCTCCATGTCACGCACTGGGGTGCAGGAAGAGTCTCTGAGGCTAAAGTCTGTGGACTCCCTGGACCACGGGAAAGCAGGAACACGGTAAGGCAGGACCTCGGGATGGCCGGACAGCTGTCCGGACATCGGAAGGATGGCTGGCAGGACCTTGGCAAGGACGGCTGGCAGGACCTCAAGAAGGATGGCTGGCAGGACCTCGGGAAGGACGGCTGGGAGGACCTCAGGAAGGATGGCTGGCAGGACCTAAGGAAGGACAGCTGGCAGGACCTCAGGAAGACCACTGGGATACAAGACTGCCACAGGATTACAGGACCACCACAGGATTACAGGACTGCCACAGAAATACAGGACCACCAAAGGAACACTGGAACACCACAGGAATCACAAAGGCATCTGGAAACGCTCTGGAAACTCGGAGGCATATGGAAACGCTGAGGAAACTTGGAGGCATCTGGAAACGCTCAGGAGGCTTTCTCAGCACAATGACCTGAAGATCCGGCTGGGGATGCTGGGAGTCGCCAGGCTATATAGCAGAGCAGAGAATGCCAGCACCAATTAGGAGGACGCTGGCCCTTTAAATTCCTGGAGGGTCGGGCGCGCGCCCTAGCATCGGGAGTGTGCTGCTTTGGCCAGAAGCAGGAGAGTGGCCTACGGAGGAAGGACGGGACCGTCGCAGAATCCGGAGCCAGTAGAGGTGAGTATGGACCTAGGGGAGCGGGGACAGTGGCAGCAGGCACGGGTGCACCCGCGATCCGTGACACTCCAGAAGTTATGAGTGAGAACAGCCAACTTTGTGGATACAATAAATTGCATTTAGTAGCCTATTCATTTCTTTAAAGAAGGTAAACCAATAATATTACAGACAGGAGAGGAGTTTCAAGAACAATAATATTACAGACAGGAGAGGAGTTTCAAGAAGTTTCAAATCGTGCATGTAGGGGTACATAAAGGTAACAAATTATGATGGACCAAAAAGGGCCCAATGGTGTTGTTGGTGGGAGTGCGCACACGTGTATCCAAGGGATGATTTTCATGGTTTCATTTTATAGATAGATTTATCCTCCTAATATGGAATGGATCATTGTTTTCTTGTCATGAATTTTTACATTCCTTAAATTACGTATAAATCCTTGGAACATAATATTGACCTCTCATTTTTCACAGACATCAGCGGAGTTCTTAAATCTGAAGATCTCAGTGGCAGGAAATTCCTTGATTACGGATTTGTTTCGCAAGAACACGGCTACAAATAGCCTTTTACATTTAGAAAGTTTCTACCCGGAACATTTAAAAATTGGGATTCCTGTGGGCCATTTTATCCGCCTGAGAAGAAACTGTACTACAGATGCAGATTTTCACAAAAATGCTGTGGAATTCTCAGATTCAGGAACAGGGGGGACACACAGAAATCTGTATCCCAAAGCCTATACTCGAGCATGGCATTCTAATAGGGAGGAACTTTTCTTTTTTTTTCCAACTTACTTTTTATTGAATAAAGATGTGCAATAACAGTCTCAGTATGATTGAAAATGAAGAGATATCCAATACACAGTTTAAATAATTATATCCAGGTCACGTAGGACCCGCCAGACTATTTCAGTTAAAAGTCTTGTGATAGCTACATATATTTCAGGTAGAGACCCGACCACACCCAAGAACTCATAGTTCTCTGTAGGTTTTCGGAGACCCACATTTCACATCATGTCCGACAACCAATGTTCATAAAATTGAATAGGCACAAATATCACAATATTCAGGGAGAAAAAAGACCTGAGAAGGAGAAAAGAAACAAAAAAAAACTTCTCCGAGGGTCAAACTATGCAAAGACCCTAACACATCCATGAGTCTTTAAGTGAATAGAAATATTGCTCTTCAAGGAAGATTGTCTCCTATCGCATCCCAAGGGGACCATACTTTAGTAAAGTGATCCGACCTTTCCTGTAAAGTGGCAGTCATTGATTCCTATGTCCGCTTATGGCGTATGCGTGCACATAAATCCATTTGAGAGGGAGGGGCGGCCCGTTTCCAAAAGGCCGAAATCAGAGTCTTTGCGGCACTAAGGACGAGAAGGAGTAATTTAGAATGTGATTTTCCTAGCCCCTTAGGTGGAAGACCTAGCAGGAAAACAACTGGGTCTTTCTCTAGATCAATTCCAAGTATCTTTTCTATTATAACTTGGACATCGTCCCAAAAGCGTTGTATAGGTAGACAGTCCCAAAAAATATGGAACAGAGAGGCTCCAGGAGCGTCACATTTCCAACATATGTCAGGTATCTTCGAGTTAAGTTTTTGGAGTAGTGCGGGGGTGTGGTACCACTGCATCAAAAGTTTATATTGATTTTCCTTATATAATGCTGATAGCGAGACTTTGGGGGCTCTGTCTCAGAGAGCCTTCCAGGTGGACTCTGGCAGCTCTCTCCCCAGCCAGCCCTCCCACTTCTGCATATATGCATATGAGTGTCGAAACGGCTCAGGGTACGACTGGGTCAGAACAAGAGCATATAGGTCAGAAATGAGACCTTTAGAGGATGAACTTCGCAGACTGATCCGCTCAAATTCTGTAAGGAGTGGTATTGAAGTTGAACCTAGTGTCTGAAGGCAAAATCAGTAGATTAAAGGGTAGGAGTTAAATTGGCCAGATGCCGCACAGAGATCAGTAATAGTAAGTAGATGTTTGGCTGTTGTGTGGGCTAGGTCTCTAATGCGGAACGCTTGCATGGGCTTCCAAAATTCCACAAATTCTGTCTCAAGGCTCTGCGGTAGGCATGGCGTATACAGAAAGTTGGTCAGAGGGGATTTGTGCATGGCTAAAGCGAACCAAATGCGACATCTGCGCCATATATCTCTGGTGAAGGCCATTGGGGCCAACACGGATGTAGTAGGAACGTCCGGTGACGATCCCCATATTAACGCACTAGGATGTGTCGGAGCTATCCAGAGTTTTCCTATCTCTGTCCACCTATTAAAGGCCAGCAGGGAGGTCCAGGAGGTTATATGACGCAGATGGGTCGCATAATAATATAAGGCTATGTCAGGTAGGCCCAGGCCACCTTTAATTTTAGGCGCAATCAACACTGTCTTGGGGATCCTGTGTCTTTTGGAGTTCCATAGAAAGTCAAGAAACATTGCTTGGATCCTGTGCAGGGTAACCACCGAAACCCGAAATGGGAGGGTCTCAAATAGGTAAAGAAACTTTGGCAAGAGCGACATCTTTATAGCCGCTATTTTCCCTAGAAGAGAGAGATATAGAGGGCGCCAGTTCTGCAATTGTTTCCTGACTTCTAGGATTAAAGGAGGGAAATTTTCTTTATACAAGGAGGATACAGAGGGAGTAAGTCTAACCCCTAGATATTTAAAGTGTAACCGTCTTTCTGAGCAAAAAAAACTAAAATACATAATTCTGCCCCAGGTGTCCCTGGGAATCATTCCCCAAAGTATTTTGCCTCTCGGTCCTCATTTAGTACCTTTTTTGGCCCATAGCAACCAGGGTTTCCAGCTCTCAAAAAACCTACAATCAGCAAGATGGAGGCGGAACTTCCTCCTGTCACCTCATCACAAGCGCCTGCTGCTGACCAATCACACCAGAGCTATCTTACATCTATCTATCTATCTATCTATCTATCTATCTATCTATCTGATATCTATCTAAGTAACACTGCAGCACAGCACATGAGGGCAGAGCTAGCAGACTTGTAGAGAGTCTCCTGCCACTTCCTTGTGTGAGGTGATGGGGGAGGGGGGGGCTGTTGTTTCTGGTAGGGAAAGCTGAGGAGAGAGAAGATGAAGGTGCTTGGTTATTACATTAGTTAAGGCTTCTCCCTGAACATGAGAGTGCTGGAGCTGTGACCATAGCTCCCAACCGTCCCGATTTTGCCGGGAAAGTCCCGTTTTTCTTACCTCTGCCCCGTGTCACGGGCAGCTATGAGATTGTCATGGATTTTCTCCCCAGGTCCCGCTGTGTCCCCATAGTAAATACTTTGAAAGCCAGAACTGATAGTACAGAATGGCTTCTACAGACATCGGGCAGGGAATCCTTTTCAGAGAAGTGTCGGGCTTAGCGGAGAGCAGGGACAACGTCATCAGCTTCAGATCTCTATCCATATATGGTCACTGCATCTCCTAGGGTTCCCCAGAGCAGACATCGGGCAGGGAATCCTTTTCAGAGAAGTGTCGGGCTTAGCGGAGAGAGCAGGGACCACGTCATCAGGTCAGATCAGTATCTGTCCATATATGGTCTCCAGGGCTTCCCCAGACACAAGCTCTTCATTTAATTAAATTAAATAAAGTTTTGTCCAGGCTGAGATTCGAACCTGGGACCCTCTGCACTGTAGACAGGAGCTTAACTAACTAAGCTATAAGCCCAATGATATAGAGTTGAGGATTTCTGGTAACTAAGAAGTGTTATCTGCCACTGTTACATTGTGACACAAACTTACTGCACTGATATATAGAGAGGGATCTTCTCAGCAATTATTTATGTTAATTATTGAAACTATTATTATTATTATAAATTTTATTATTTTTATTATTATGGAGACGATTATTAATAATAGTAAAAATAATAATAATCATCTCAATAATAATAATAATAATAATAATAATCTCCATAATAATAATAATAATAATAATAATAATAATAGTCTCAATAATTACAATAATTTCTGAGAAGATCCCTCCCAATATACCAAAGCATTAAATCTGTGTCACAGTGTAGCAGTAGTCATAGTTCTTAGTTACCAAAATTCTACACCTAGATAATCACAGAGGTTATAGCTCAGTTGGTTGAAGTGCTGTGTCATTATTGTTCATGGACACTGCATGTACTGGGTTCAAATCCCAAAGAGGGTATATATATATATTTTTTTTTTAAATTGAGATGATTTTTATTATTATAATATGGCTAAAATTTGGGGCGTGGCCAGGGAGTGATTGGGGGTGTGGCTTACGCGTGTGGCCGCCATTTTGTCCCTCTTTCCCTTTCACAAATGTTGGAAGGTATGGCTGTGACACATGACTGCTGCAGCACTGAGCCATGAGGTGATCAGCTGATTGCAGGGGGAGGGGGCGTGTCTCCTGTTCCGTAGTCTGGCTTCTTTATGAAGATGGAATGTCCATAGTAACAGCTATCTGAGCAGTCACTGCCATCTAGGGGAAGTCTGCAGAATACAAGAGGAAGGAGCAAGATTCGGGAAACTAATCCAATTGCAAAAGGGCTTAAAATTACCTGCCCTACAACATATCAAAAGTTTTTTGAAATGACGGTTACACTTTAAGGGAGGAATTACACCAGGAGTAGTGCAAATTCACTTACAGGGATTGCAATATCGGGGTAGATAGATTTAAAGGGAGAGCTTCCAACTTAGTATGGTTTATTTTGTACCCGGACATCAAGCTATATTCTGTGATGATGGAATGTAGGTTTGGCAGTGATATCAAGGGATCTGTAATGGTAAGCAAAACATCGTCCACAAATAAGTCAATTTTAAACAGTTTATCCCTCACTCTGATACCCCTAACATCTGGGCTATTACGGATAAGCGCTGCCAGAGGCTCAATACTTAATACATACAGTAGGGGGGTTAGGGGGCAGCCTTTGCGTGTCCCGTTGTGAATAGATAAGGGGGAGGAGTGGGCATGAGGAAGCCTAATTTGTGCCTCAGGTGAGGTATACAAACCATGTAAGGCCTTCAGAAAGGGCCCACGGAATCCAAACCGAGCGATGGTTCGAAACATAAAATGACAGTTTAAACGATCGAAAGCCTTCTCCGCATCCAGGCTAAGGAGCAGAGCTTCTGATTTAGTTTTCCGGAGATCTTAACTCCCTTAGTCAAAAGCACCAAATTGTCTGATCTGATTTTCCCAAAATTATTAGAGAAGTACATACGATACATCCTGATACTATTCACGTTACTTTTGATGTTAATAGCATATACACATCCAGGGAGAAACATGTCTGCTGCACGAAAATAAGGAGTTCATGATCCAGCCAGGCTCCAAACACCAAAAGTTTCTTTATTTCATAGCAAGTACAAACATTTTTTAAAATCCACTCAGACAGACATCAGTGCCTACGCGTTTCGGACAGTAGCTCTGTCCTTAGTCATGGCTACATTACATTTACAAGTTCAAACATTTAAAGCCCAGTACAATTATCAGTGCCTCCCCTTTCTTCCGAGAGGGTCCCACCCATTTCCGTTAACATCCGCCAGCAAAAGAATATAACATAGAATTTTAGTAACTATTACTAATGCCTACTAATGCCATGGTTGATCAAATACATATCGATTATTTATAAGGGCATATAAACTTGTTTCCATAGTAGTACAAGTCCATTCGGATCAATCCCAACGCTATGGACAGATCGTACCAAGTCACATGATTTAAATCATATGATAGGTCCCGGTCATGTGATTACATAGCGTATACTATTTAAAGTTGCCTGGCAACCACGGCTCGCACAAATTTCCTGATATGAGGGAATGTGAAGCATAAGATATAGACAAAAGATATACGAGTATATACAGTGTACAAGTACAAGTACAAGTGTACTTAAGACACTTGTATACCTCCTATTTTCTACAGTGTATGTCTGTATTTCAAATTCTTTTAACAATGAGTTGTAAAAAAAACTATTACAATTACAATTAGATATTACAGTAGATAGGAATATATAAAGGTGGCAACACCTATGAATAAAGCCATGACATTTCATGAATCGATATCCACAAGAAGTATTGGGAATGTCAAACAGACATGCTATGTGAGGGAATGAGGAAGTTTATAGTAATATCTTATTAACTGCTATGAGGACATGTGCGGACATAGGTTCCTGAAAAGCCGCAGAACTTAAAGAATGAAAGGATATGAAAATAATGTTACAAAGAAAACATTGATCTTAACAATAATACACCATACTGTTAATCATGCTGCCATATTGTTAATATGTGCTGTATATATCAGTGATAGAGCAAAGAAATCTGTGGGCCCATGGAAGTCTCATGGAAGCTCAAAGAGGTTTTCTTTCCATGTTTCATATTCCACATCTTTCTCTTTATTAATGAGGAGCCACAATTAATCATCAACTGAAGGTTAAAGTGTAACCGTCATTCTGAGCAAAAAAAAAAAACAAAAATGCATAATTCTGCTCCAGGTGTCCCTGGGAATTATTCCTCAAAGTATTTTGCCTCCCGGTCCTCATTTAGTACCTCTTTTGTCCCATATCTGTCTATGTATCTATCTATATATGTACCTACCTTTTTCAATACTTGAAAAAGGTGGATACACCGAAACGTCGCATCTGAAATAAAGATCACCCTGATTTAATTCATCTACTGGAGTGCTGCTGCCTTCCTTGAATATATTACCGGATCCTTGCCACGGATATACAGATTTCTGCACCCTGACAAACGGGTTGTGCTGCCTTGGACTTTTCTCTTTCTATATATGTACCTATCTATCTAAGTAACACTCCAGCACAGCACGAAGACTTGGAGATTGTCTCCTGCCACTTCCTCGTGTGAGGTGATGGGGGGAGGGGAGGCTGCCTCCTGTCACCTCATCACAAGCGCCTGCTGCTGACCAATGAGACCAGAGCTATCTTACATCTACCTATCTATGTACCTAAGTATCTATCTATCTATCTATCTATCTATCTATCTATCTATCTATCTATCTATCTCGAGTCTCCCATTGACTTCAATGGGGCTCGTTATTCGAGACGAGCGCTCGAGCATCGGGAAAAGTTCGTCTCGAATAACGAGTACCCGAGCATTTTAGTGCTCGCTCATCTCTATTAATAATCATATGTGTTTAGCAATCCCTCTTTCACAAACTGATGTTTCCTAATCCTCCACCTGTCTGCTTGATCGCTATAGAAAATAACGGCATCTAGTAAATAAGGTTGGAAAAAAACATCAGTTCAATGAGTCCAACCAATTAATCCTTTATTATACAGGGGTGGTCCAGAGGATGGCAAAAATACATGGAAGATTGATGCCAACTAGGCCAAAGTACAAATCCTATATCCCACCACAATGCCAAAATCTTCCAGTATTGCTAAAACTTGATGCATGTGGTTTAGACAAAAAGCAACAATCTTATCTATCTACTCTGTTGATAGATTAAACAATAGAGGGGATAACCCTTGATGTGTTATTTAATTGTTTACAAAAACTTTCGACAACTCACTAATTTTACTATTAATACAAATGACATGCATAAAAATGTATATACAATTGAAAAACTGTGCATATAAAAAATACCTTAGTAACTATGCTACTGTGAAATAAAATATTTACCTTCACAAGTAGGTAAGGAACCCTCAAACTGGAGTTGAGTAACCAATTTGCATGTCAGAATGTCATTTCCTACTAAGGTAAATCCTTGATGGCACTTGTATTTCACAAAGTCACCTAAAATGGAAATACAATCAAATGAGGCTCCAATTAAAGTAAACCCTGTTTTATTTCAAAAGTTAGATATTACCATAGCTTTCATTTGAAACTGAAATATTCTGTTCTTTTGAGCCTATGAACATTAGCTCTGCAAATGTCTCCATGGTAATATATAAAAATAACAGACAACCCCTTATCAAATTTGATCTTGTAATCCTACTTCTTCAATCTACATTCTAGTTCCCCCAATTTACATTTCATAGATAAGGAAGAAAAAAGAAACTGATTAAATGAATCTACTAATTCAATGGTTTGTACAATTTATAGAGAAAAAGGTCCTTATTTATTGTGATTTACTTGTAATTTTTAGGAGCTACAGGTTACTGTTATTAAATCAAATAAACAGAACATGAAATATAGGAGAATAAGTTGCAATACCTATTTCAAAGTCATCACCATCTGAAATTATATCGGCTTCTGAAACAACCGCCGGTGGGGGACATTTTTTTAATGGATAAGCTGCAAAGGAAAAGAGCAGGTGTAAATTTGCATATACATTAGACATGTAGGCATGATAATATGTTGCATTTATGGTAAAACATTTAAAATGTTGTCAATATTTTAAAATATTCTTATACTAATGTAGAATATTGAACCCATAAGCAGCTAAGCTTCTGCTATAGTTGATCTGCATTTTATGTAGCTTTAGCATTCTATGCTGGACCATTAAGACAGAAAGGGCATACTATGTATACATACTGTATAGATTTAGTTGATTAATACTTTTTCGCTAAATGAATTTAAATTTTTACATAATTTTGCACAAACAAGTATCTTGTGAGGGCACAATAATTTTTTACATACCGTGAAAATTCAAGACAAAGAATCCTCCAGTTGAAAAGTCACTGTGAAACTTGATAAGTACTTGATTGGATGTGCTATATGCTGTTTCAAGAGCTGTATTTCCACTGAAGACTCCTAGCTGTGGGGAATTTTGGTCAACTCCATCCCTAAAATTAAAATAAAACTGATAAAAAGTGTATATTGTATCAAAAATTACATGTAGTATGTTGAAATTATTATATTTTTGGGTCATTTGTATAACTGTCCAAGGATGAGCATAATTCTGTACATTGTATCTAGTGACTACATTAAAAAAGCACCATTCAATAAAATGTTGTCATTCTGGTGACCTATGACAGTATCAAAAATTAATTTCATGTTGTCTTTGTAGGCAATAATCTCTGAATTTTAAATTATTTTTATTCTTTAGTGATATGTGTTCAAGTACATCAGGGATTAGCAAGGGGTTGCTGAAAATCATTTAACCCATGGCCTTTAATTGCTTTCTCTGAAGTCTTTTGACCACCTGAGTCAAAGTTTGACAGTGAATGTCTGAATAAAAAGTCTTGTATATTACTTTACAGAAGATTGTGACCGTGTTACAAATGAAATCCCTGTATTCTTCTATAAAGCAATCTGCACAATGGAAAATCTATAATATCCATAATATCCTTATCCTATATGGGCAACAATAGAACAATAAAATACATTGTACAAGTTCAATGATGCTGTGTTTTTACTAGAGACTACAGGGTTAGTATTAGTTTATTTTCTGTATTGGAAGATCTGATTCTGTCATTAATAATAGTTATTTACTTTAGTGAAGTAGCCCATACCTATAAGCGACTTGGTATTTTTCTTTATATGGTTTACATACACTCACCGGCCACTTTATTAGGTACACCTGTCCAACTGCTCGTTAACACTTAATTTCTAATCCCAACGAAAATGCGTTCGACGGACCCTTAGTAAATGTGCCCCGAAGTGTCTTCTCTATTTGCGCCAAAGTCAAGAAGTACATGGGAACTAACCTAAACCGGCTGTTCTCCAAACCAGGCAGTGATTGTTTGCTGCAGTTGGAAGAACTGAGACATACACTCACCGGCCACTTTATTAGGTACACCTGTCCAACTGCTCGTTAACATTTAATTTCTAATCAGCCAATCACATTGCGGCAACTCAGTGCATTTAGGCATGTAGACATGGTCAAGATAATCTCCTGCAGTTCAAACCGAGCATCAGTATGGGGAAGAAAGGTGATTTGAGTGCCTTTGAACGTGGCATGGTTGTTGGTGCCAGAAGGGCTGGTCTGAGTATTTCAGAAACTGCTGATCTACTGGGATTTTCACGCACAACCATCTCTAGGGTTTACAGAGAATGGTCTGAAAAAGAAAAAACATCCAGTGAGCGGCAGTTCTGTGGGCGGAAATGCCTTGTTGATGCCAGAGGTCAGGGGAGAATGGGCAGACTGGTTCGAGCTGATAGAAAGGCAACAGTGACTCAAATTGCCACCCGTTACAACCAAGGTAGGCAGAAGAGCATCTCTGAACGCACAGTACGTCGAACTTTGAGGCAGATGGGCTACAGCAGCAGAAGACCACACCAGGTGCCACTCCTTTCAGCTAAGAACAGGAAACAGAGGCTACAATTTGCACAAGCTCATCGAAATTGGACAGTAGAAGATTGGAGAAACGTTGCCTTGTCTGATGAGTTTCGATTTCTGCTGCAACATTCGGATGGTAGGGTCAGAATTTGGCATCAACAACATGAAAGCATGGATCCATCCTGCCTTGTATCAACCGTTCAGGCTGGTGGTGGTGGTGTCATGGTGTGGGGAATATTTTTTTGGCACTCTTTGGGCCCCTTGGTACCAATTGAGCATCGTTGCAATGACAACCCACAGCCTACCTGAGTATTGTTGCTGACCATGTCCATCCCTTATAGACCACAATGTACCAAATCTGATGGCTACTTTTAGCGGATAATGCACACCTGTCATAAAGCTGGAAATCACTCAGACATGGTTTCTTGAACATGAGACATGAGTTCACTGTACTCAAAAGGCTCCACATTCACCAGATCTCAATCCATTAGAGCATGCTTTGGCATGAGTGTATATACGGACTTCATCGCCCTATAGTACAACCTGGTGTCTTCCTCTTAATAAACAACTTATTTAAGGAAAACCTACCACTCAGGAATACACTAACTGAGGTTTTCTCATTTCTATCTACTAAGCCCTATGCTGCCTTTATCTACACTTCCAATATACTAATTCCATTATTTTTATAGAGCACACAGATTACCGGGCGACTACACGGAGCTTGCCAGATCAGTCCCTGTCCCCAATGGATCATAGCTAAGTTAAAAACTTTATCTATACATGCAGATTAAACGTTGTTTTCAACAGGTTATGCCCCTTCCTCTTCCTTCTTTGCCCCTACAGGCGGAGGTACCAAATGGACGACTTATGCGTCAGGATCAAAGCCTTTTGCCACTGTACAGGGGATAATGATTTATTGAGTTCCTCCTCCCAGACACCTGCACATTTGGGACGGGAATCCGCCAGGTCCACCCGTGTTAACAAAGAATATACCAAGGAGATCGCGTGTGGTGGTGCAGAAGTGGAGAGGCAAAGGTCTTCAAAGGAAGATGTAGTCAATAGGCGCTCTACCTTTCCCAGCGAGGATATATAATTACGCCTTTGAAAATATGTGAGCCATCTGGTTGATGGAATGCCCAATACTGTTGCTACTTCAATCTGTGAGCGGATTCCCGCGTCTGTTAGGATGTCCCTTAATCTGTGTAGGTGGGAAGAGCTTGTGTTTGGTATTGTGCAGAGTCCCTGTATGGCTGGGTTACCTATTAATGGAGTAAGTGGGCCCGGAATGTTTATTAGTCCCGAAGAGCTAGCAAATTTACGCCACAAGGTTAGAAGCATTGTTAGAAGTGGTGAAAGATTTACGTTAGTGTATGGACCTAGCCACCAGAATGCTCCCAATGCCTGTGGGGGGTTATGTTCTAGTTCCATCTCAACCCAGAGCTTTGATGAACGTTTATGAAGGATGTCCAAGACATATGTGGCGATTGTTGCTTTATAGTAACTATAGAAGTCAGGGAGCCCAGTTCCACCGTCATGTTTATGTAACGTTAAGGTCGCATGCCTAATCCGTGGCTGGGAGCTACGCCAAACAAAGTTTTGGGTCATGCGCCGGAGTCTATCGAAGTACGACCTGGGAAGGGGAATAGGGATGGTCTGAAAGAGATATAAGAGGCGCGGGAGCACATCCATTTTGAGGACATTGATCCTCCCGAACCATGACAGAGGAAGTTTCGCCCATTTCTCCAGGTCCCCCTCGATAGTCCGAAGCATAGGTTTGTAATTAAGATCAAAGAGTGAGGTGGATTCGTGTGAGATTTGTGTTCCTAAATATTTTATGGAATCAGTTGCCCATTTGAAAGGAAAAGTTGCTTGTAGCCATGCTTGCTCAATTGCAGGTAGGGTAACATTAAAAAGTTCCGATTTATGTGTGTTTACTTTAAAATTACTCACCCCACCATATATGCTAAATTCTTTTAGTATAGCGGGTAGGTATGTTTTGGGAGATGTGATATATAACAGCAAGTCGTCCGCAAATAGGGACAATTTGCAATGCCTTTTGCCCACCATTAGGCCTCGAACATCAGGGTTCGACCTCAAGGCATTCGCCAGGGGCTCCATTGCCAGTAAGTAGAGAAAGGGCAATAGGTGGCATCCCTGTAGAGTCCCATTTGTGATACGGAGAGGGTTGGATAGTGTGCCATTTACTCGGACTAAGGCTGTCGGGTCGCGATAACGTGCCATTATGGCCTGTAGGAATTTGGGGCCCAAGCCGATTTTCCGAAGTACTGCGCCCAAGAACTCCCAGCTCAGCCTATCAAAAGCCTTCTCTGCATCTACTGTGAGGAGGCATAGTTTGTTTCCGTTTGCACGGCCTTAAGCCATAAGGGACATGGTTTTCACCGTGTTATCTTTGGCCTCCCTCCCTGGTACAAAACCCACTTGATCTCGGTGTATAATTTCTGGAATTTGTGACTGGAGGCGGAAGGCCATCATTTTGGCGAACAATTTTATGTCCACATTCAGCAGGGATATGGGTCTAAAATCCCCACAGGTAGACATTGATTTCCCGGGTTTAGGTAAGACCGTGATGGTGGCTTGTAGGGATTGGGCCAGGAAGGGAGTGCCATTTGCTGCCGCATTAAATACTTGTAAGAGTATGGGTGTGACATCCTCTCCAAACATTTTTAAAAAACGCGCCGTGAAGCCGTCTGGACCAGGACTTTTCCCAGATTTTAGGTCCTTGATGACCCTTTTAACCTCGTGTTCTGTGAAGTCCTGTTCCAGAGCCTCCACACCTGTTTTAGGGGCCTGAGTCCATGTTTTGAGAGGTATTCATCTATTTTCTTAGATTTGGGTCGATGGTAATTGCTGTGTATTACAGTCCAAATTATATAGGCAATTGTAAAAGTCACGGAACTCGTCGACTATGCCCTGCGGTGAATGTATGATGCCTTTGTCTGTGGAGTTAATGGAGAAGACATGTGTGCGTGGTGTCCTTGGGTGTAACGCCCTCGCAAGCCATGAGCCGCATTTGTCCCCATATTCATAGAAACTTTTCCGTAAACGATCCCGTGCGCATTGGGTCTTCTGGTCTAGGATTGCTAGTATCTTTTGTCTAACGGCAGATATTTCTGCCTTGATGATGTCTGAAGGAGATGATTTATTGTTAAACTCTAGCCGTTCCATCTCAGTCAGCAACGTTTTGAGTTCTTGTACGCGGGCCTTCTTAAGGCGTGCGCCGTGGGACATCAGGACACCTCTTATGTTGCCCTTTAACGTTTCCCACAACAGAGGGGCATTAGAGTTTTGGACAGCATGGTCTGTAAGGAATGTCTGGATAGTGATTTTAATGTCTATGACGCACAGGGAGTCTTTTAATAGATTCTCATTAAGTCTCCATGTGTTAACAC
Source organism: Engystomops pustulosus (assembly GCA_019512145.1). Classification (NCBI taxonomy): domain Eukaryota; kingdom Metazoa; phylum Chordata; class Amphibia; order Anura; family Leptodactylidae; genus Engystomops; species Engystomops pustulosus. The sequence goes on from CM033641.1 coordinate 114,601,467, forward strand.
GTTGTACAGGGGCAGAGGTTTAAAGTTTGACTATTTAAATGGAGTCTCTATATTGAGCGCTGGGGGTCTGCATATATTAAACTCTGGGGGCTGTATACATTGAACTCTGGGGGCTGTATATTTGTCTGGGGGTGCTGCATACAGTATAGACCAAAAGTTTGGACTTACCTTCTCATTCAAAGAGTTTTCTGTATTTTCATGACTATAAAAATTGTATATTCACACTGAAGGCATCAATACTTAGATAAACTCTTTGCATTCTCTTGATGAGCTTCAAGCGGTAGTCAACTGAAATGGTCTTTCATCAGTCTTGAAGGAGTTCCCAGAGATGCTTAGCACTTGTTGAGCCTTTTGCCTTCACTCTGCGGTCCAGCTCACCCCAAACCATCTTGATGAGGTTCAGGTCTGGTGACTGTGGAGACCAGGTCATCTGGCATAGCACCCCATCACTCTCCTTCTCGGTCAAATCGCCCTTACACAGCCTGTAGGTGTATTTAGGGTCATTGTCCTGTTGAAAAATAAATGATGGTCCAATTAAATGCAAACTGGATAGGATAGCAGCCGCTGCAAGATGCTGTGGTAACCATGCTGGTTCAGTATATCTTCAAATTTGGAACCAAAGATCAAATCAAATCAAATTTGAAGTTATCAGACCAAAGAACAGATTTCCACTGGTCTAATGTCCATTCCTTGTGTCTCTTGTGCTTGTTGCCGGTCCTTAGCAGTGGTTTTCTAGCAGTGATGTTACCATGAAGGCTGCTGTACACAGTCTCCTCTTACCAGTTGTTGTAGAGATGTGTCTGCTGCGAGACCTCTGTGCGGCAGTGACCTGCTCTCTAATCTGAGCTGCTGTTACCCTGCGATTTCTGAGGTTGGTGACTTTGGATTAATTTATACTCCACAGCAGAGGTGACTCTTGGTCCTCCTTTAATGGTTTTTGCAACTGCACTTTCAAAGTTTTCCCAATTTTTTGGACTGACTGAGCTTCAGTTCTTAAAGTAATGATGGCCACTCGTTTTTCTTTACTTAGCTTCTTTTTTTTCTAGCCATACTGCAAATTATACCAGTCTATTCAGCTGTGTATCCACCTGACTTCTGCACAACACAACTGATGGTCCCAACCCCATTTATAAAGCAAGAAATCCCATTTATGAAACCTGACCGGGCACCTGTGACATGAAAACCTTTTCAGGTGACTACTAAAGATGAGCGAACATACTCGTCCGAGCTTGATGCTCGTTCGAGCATTAGCGTACTCGAAACTGCTCGTTGCTCGGACTTTTTATAGTCATGAAAATACAGAAAACTCTTTGAATGAGAAGGTGTCTGGACTATATTCAATGGGCAAATGTGTTTCCCTTCAAAGCTTCGCGAGGGTTGGATATTGTGCCATTACTCGGACTAACTGTCCGGGTTCGCGATAACTGCCTTAAGGGGCCTTAGGAAATTTGGGGCCCAAGCCGTTTTGCGATTACTGCCCCAAAGACCTCCCAGCTCAAGCCTATCAAGCCGGCTCTGGCATCTATTGTGAGGAGCATATTTTTTTCCGTTTGCACGGCCTTAAGAAGCCATAATGGACATGGTTTTCAACCCGTGTTAAGCTTGGCCTCCCTCCCTGGTACAAACACACTTGATCTCGGTGGTAATAATTTCGGAATTTGGTGACTGGAGGCGAAGGCGCCATCATTTTGGCGAACAATTTTAATTGGTCCACCATTCAGCAGGATATGGGTTTTTAAAATCCCCCACAGTAGCAAAGACATTGATTTTTCCCGGTTTTAGTAATACCGTGATGGGGCTTGTTGGGATTGGGCCAGAAGGGAGTGCCATTTGCTGCCGCATTAATACTTGTAAGGTATGGGTGTGACATCCTCTCCAAACCGTTAAAAAAACTCGCCGTGAAGCCGTCTGGACCAGACTTTTCACAACAGATTTTAGGTCCTTTGATGACCCTTTTACCTCTTTTCTGTGAAGTCCTGTTTCCAGGCCTCCACACTCTCTTTTTAAGGGGCCATAAGTCCATGTTTTTGAGAGGTATTCATCGTTTTTCCTTAGATTTGGGTCAGGTCATTGCTGTGGTATTCGTCCAAATGATAGAGGCGATGGTAACGCAGTCACGGAACTCGTCGACGATATGCCCTTCGTGAATGACATTATCCTTTGTCCGTGGGTAATGGCGAAGGACATGTGTGCGTGTGTCGTGGGTGTAATGCCCTCGCAAGCCACGACCGCAATTTGTCCTCCATAATTCATCGCGAAACTTTTCCGTAAACGATCCCGTTCGCATTGGGGTCTGCTGGTCTAGGATTGCTAGTATCTTTTGGCTAACGGCAGAGATTTCTGCCTTGATGATGTCTGAAGAGCTACTTTATTGTTAGACTCTAGTAGCCGTTCCCATCTCATCACAACGTTTTGAGTTCTTGTACGCGCCTTCTTAAGGCGTGCTCCGTGGGTAACATCAGAACATACCCCCTTAGTGTTCCCTTACGTTTCCCCAGCAACAGAGGGCATTGAGTCCGTGGACATCCTGGTCTGGTAAGGAATGTCCCTGGATATGTTTTTAATGTCTGTGTGCCCAGGGTAGCTTTTAATAATTCCTCATTAAGTTTCCATTTTAACATTGTACAGTGGCAAGAGTTTTTAAAGTTTGACTATGTAAATGGAGTCTCTATAATTGAGCGCTGGAGGCTGTATATATTACTTGCTGGGGTCCTGCAAGATAATAACTCTGGGGCTTTAATAAACGCTGGTGAATGTATACATTGAACTCTGGGGGCTTAGCTATTGTCTGGGTGCTGCATACAGTATAGACCAAAGTTTGGACTTACTAAACTTCCATTCTTCAAAGAGTTTTTTGTATTTTCATGACTTAACAAGTGTAAGATTCACACTGAAGGCTCAAAACTTAGATAACTCTTGCATTCCTCTTGATAGCTTCAGCGGTAGTCCACGAAATGGTCTTTTTTCATCACAGTCTTGAGAGTTCCCAGAGATGCTTAGCACTTGTTGAGAGCCTTTTTTGGCCTTCACTAACTCTGCGGTCCAACTCACCCCAAACAAGCTTGATACGGTCAGGTCCCCTGGTGACTGTGGAACCAGGTCTCTGCACAAAAGCACCCCATCACTTTCCTCCTCTTCGTCCAAGCGCCCTTACAAACAGCCTGTAGGTGTATTTAGTGTCATTTGGTCCTTTGAAAATACATGATGGGGTCCAAATGAATGCAAACTGGATGGATAGCACCGCTTCAATATGCCCGTGGTACCCATGCTGTTCAGTATATCTTCTCAGTTTGGAACAAGATCAAATCATCAAATTTGGAGTTTATCAGACCAAAGCACAGATTTCCACTGGTCTAATGTCCATTCCTTGTGTGTCCTTGTGCTTGTTGCCGGTCCGTAGCAGTGGGGTTTGCCTAGCAGCTATGTGGCCATGAAGCTGCTGCACACAGTCTCCTCTTACATTAGTTGTAGAGATGTTCTGCTGTAGACCTCTGTGCGGCCAGTGACCTGTTTCTCTATCTGAACTGCTGTTAACCCTGCATTTCTGAGGTTGGTGACTTTTTGGATTCTTTATACTCCACAGCGAGGTGAACTCTTGGTCCTCTTCTTTATGGTTTGCAACTGCACTTTCAAGTTTTCCATTTTTTGACTGACTTGTAGCTTCAGTTTCTTACAGTAATGATTGCTCACTCGTTTTTCTTACTTACTTCTTTTTTTTTTCTACCATACTGCAAATATAAAACAGTCTATCAGTAGAATTAAGAACCTCTTGTATTCACCCTGACTTTCTGCACAACCCAACTGATGATCCCCAACCCCATTTATAATGCAAAAATCCCATTATGAAACATAACCGGGCCCTGTGATTGAACAACTTCTCTGTGACTACCCTCTTGACTCATCAAGAGAAGCCAAGAGTGTGCAAAGCAGTAATCACAGCAAAAGGACCTAGAATATAAGATATATTTCCAGTTGTCACACTTTTTTTGTTAAGTATATAATTCCACATTTGGTAATTCATAGTTTTGATGCCTTCGGTGTGAATCAACAATTTTTATAGTCATGAAAATACAGAAAACTCTTTGAATGAGAAGGTGTGTCTGGACTATATTCAATGGGCAAATGTGTTTCCCTTCAAAGCTTGTAACATCTGCGGCCTTGTGCGGTGTGATAAAACTGCACGTTGTCTGTCGTGGTTACTGCTTCTACTCAGCATCTTGATATTCTACAAGAACAAGGTGGATGGAATAGAGAAAGAAAACGTGATTACTTATACAGACTGAGAATTTCGTGAACAATATCTGAGAGCAGACACCTCTTTTGTACATAGAAAAAGCTTTAGATCTTTGTGTTCAGCTCATAAAGATGGGAGCAAATCCAGGAGTGAGGTGTTTATGCTTTTGTGAAGTCTGGTTCCTGCCAAATAAACCCAAAACACAGCCTTGTGTAGGCCACTTTCTAGACTTTCCAGAAACTTTTTTCCCATTACTTAAAATTATTAATGGCTTATGGTTTGCTTTATGCAAAAAGTTGTCCTGGTGCACCAGGGATAAAGCAACATCTGCTGTTCCCCCCTTTTTTCTTTGTGCTCTGCTACCCAACACTACCCTGTGCACAATGTTTTCCAGTGGGTAGGGAAAGTATTCAGACCCCTTAAGATTTTTCAATCTTTGTTCCTTTGCAGCCAATTGTTTAGATCAAAAAGTTTTTTTTTTATGCATTAATCTAAACTCCACACCCCATCATTGTACTTATTATTGTAGACAGTACAAAGTGATAGGACATTATTTTTGATGATATGTGATAATTCAAAACGTTTCCTCCTAGAAATGGTAAACAATAGGTCCCGTCTAGATTTTGAGCTCTAAGCGGCTTGCCCATAAAAAAAGTTCTCAATTTTAACCCCCTCGTGAGGTTTACACAATAAAGATACTTTTTACCCCCTATTTTTATAGTTTTATTGCTATTTTAGCTACTATGACTCAGTGATGGTCATTGTAATATTCCAGGGTGTGGGCATGGACTCTCTTAGCAGACACTGCATGATCCCTCTAATGCTGTATACAACATGGGGCTGGCTGGCTGTATACAACAGGGGGCTGGCAGGCTGTATACAACATGGGGCTAGCTGGCTGTATACAACATGGGGCTGGCTGTCTGTATACAACATGGGGCTGGCTGTCTGTATACAACATGGGGCTGGCTGTCTGTATACAACATGGGGCTGGCTGGCTGTATACAACATGGGGCTGGCGATCTGGGCTGGTATACAACAGGGGCCTTGCTGTATACAACATGGGGCTGCGCTTATACCACTTGGCTGGCAGGCATATACAAGGGGGCTGGCATGCTGTTATCAACAGGGCTGCAGGCTATATACAACAGGGGGCTGGCGTAATCAGGGACGGCTGGCTTTTATAACATGGCGGTGGGCTGGCAGTGTTTATCAACAGGTGCTGCCGGCTTATAGCAACAGGGGGCTGGCCGGGCTGTTATACCAACAGGGTGGTGCATCCTGTATACAACCAGGGGCTGGCTCGGCTGTATTACAACAGGGGGCTTGGCAGGCTTATCCAAGGGTTTGCGCTATCAACACAGGCGGTGGAGGGCTGTTTACACGGCGGCTGATACAAGGCTGCGGCAGTACAAACGGGTGCCGTGCAGCTGTCAACAGCTCTGGAGTCCCGCTTATAACGTGGCATACTTAGGGCTGGTGCATAGTATGGGAACTGTGACCAATGCATTTCAACTGTCCCCCTCAGTTTATCACTCGGAGTCACAGATGTTATTTTTCTGCCTTTTGTTTGTGTTAAAATTAGGGGTCCCTTCGCGGCGTTATACTCACGGGTCGGCTATTACTCGCGTATATACGGTATATGGCCTATATTTGCATTCATAACATCCTATATAATGGTGAAGGCTATATTTTGTTGAAGTTGATCATTTTTGAAAATAAGCAAAAGAATGAATTATAAATACTCAATGGTAATCATCATATTCCTGTTGTTTGCAAAAATTCACAAACTAAGTAACCAGTGTCCGTGAGCACCACACACCCCAACACGTATCTCCAGTGAAATCAACGGCAAAATCTTTGCAGGGGATGACTACCTTAATTGCACATGTATACAATGGGTGGTCTCATAGCAGAGCAAAACAGTTCCAGGAATCCACGGCAAATAGAATTCAGCGTCACTTCACCAGTTTTCGTGCGAATGTAGCTTATTGCAGTGCGTACATGTTGCAGAGCAGGGCCTGGCGAAGGCGCGTTTATCGTGCTAGTCTAGTCGCCATCATCAAAACCAATATTGTCATCTCATGGCGCCGCGCAACAATATATTTCTTCGGGGCCGGTAGATACCGGCGTCATACTTACAACAGCAACACAACCTACATATTAAAATACACAAAGTGAATGTGATGGTTTTAAAAAATGGAACAATCCCAATCATGTTTTAAAACAACAGGCAAAAATGCCTTTATTAGGACTGTAAAAAGTATTATTACTTTAAATACAAATGGGAACGTACTTTCTGATCGGTGAAATTCTTAAACCAGTAGAATACTTTTATGAACCCAATATACACACTATAGGGAGTAGAACTTTACAAAATGTCTAATCCGCCTGTCATTCACCTAAGCGCCTGTTGGCATCAAACTGTATTATCATATCTACTCCTCCGTCCTGCTTAGCAAGGTTTATATTCCTATCTCCCCCAAGAGGGGTCAATTTTGACCTGCTCATACGGCCTGCAAACTTCAATCACCCGTGAATCTCCCCCATATTGTTTTCTACATGATCGACTATCGCTGGGACAGTATCCATCCCCACGCGCATCGACCTTGGCAGTGTTTCTCTGGCCTCACACATATAATTTACGATATGGTTTTTGTCCAATATAAAAGAGTTGATGCGACGGGCAAAATATGATAACAATACGATGTAATGATTACATAGGAAGAAAAGGTTTTTCACTTTATGTGCGACTCTCCAAAGTGAATCATTTTTTAAGCTGGCTATTCTTATCGCAAAGATTTGCAGGAGCCACATCTAAAGTTGCCTATGGGGACACTTTTTTTCCAACCAAGACTGACTACGTGTGGAAAATTGGCTATGTACCAACGCCTTACGAATCGTAGGACACCGTCTAAAACGATGAGGGTGCTCATTAGTGATCTCCTCGAGCTGGGGGTCCTGTTTGAGGATACCCCAATTGCTGGAGATAGCCTGGTGTATGGCGGATTCGCAGGGGCTAAATTCAAACGAGAAGGTAAATCTCTTAGGTGTGTGACTCCCTGCGTCTTGTTTTGCATTTTTTCTGGGATTGGAACATAGCAAGTCCTCTTAGGACAATGCAGCAAACTTTCTGTAAGCTTCTAAAATAATTTCGTTGGGGTAACCCCTTGCCATCAATCATTCTCCCAATTCCCTAGCTTGTTGAACAAATAGAGTATCGCTACTGTTAATGCGTCGTAAAAACTGTGCATACGGGAGATCCTTCTTTGTATGAAATGGATGGAAGCTGTCGAAATGGAGGTGGGAGTTAGTAGCTTTTTCTTTTCTAAAAGCAGAAGTGCATAGTCTACCCTGAATCTCCATGACTCTCACTTCCAAAAACTCAAAGACTTTTTCCCCGTATACAGCAGTGAACCGCATGTTCATCTGGCTGCAGGTATTGAGGTATTCAACAAAGTCGAAACATATTCTGTTTGTACATGTGTAATTATAAATTTTTATTCTAATCATGATTTTGGACAATGCAGATCACATGATGTAAAACCCTACTAAGCACATGATACACCCTTTGTTACACCCTCCTACTCAGTGATGTCATCATCATGTGATGTTCATGTTCTTATTTAAATGTTATCCATGACTAAGGGCGTGTTCACGTACGAAACGCGTTGGGAATGAACAATACATATTTTTAATCAATGATATAAACATAACTTTTATTGAATCTAATAGAGATGAGCGAGCACTAAAATGCTCGGGTACTCGTTATTCGAGACGTCCGAGCAACGAGCAGTTTCGAGTACGCTAATGCTCGAACGAGCATGTTCGCTCATCTCTAGAATCTAACGCTTGGACCTAAACAACCTGGATCTTGGTGTATTGTTACTAGGGTATTATATTTCCCTAGTTCACAGTGTCAAGTTGTATGTAAAATCAAATGGAATATCAAGGTATGGCCTACACAGCACTGTTTTTACTTCTGGAGTGATTTGGGAGCTGTAGGACACTCTTTAAAGAGTAACCATCATTTCAGATAATTTTTAATATTGTGTATGTATGTGTATGTGTGTAGGGGGGTTATGAATACTTTTCTTATATACATCATTGAGAAATTCTACTCAATTCTACTTAGTTTTTGGTTAATCTGCCCAACTCAAAGCAGTTTAACCAAAAACAGGGAGAATAGATATGAGCTCATGCAGCCTCCATAGACACAAAATGTACAGTCTCAAATACAGTCTCTATGGCAGGACGTAGCTTGATTTTTTTTACAAACTAAGTAAAATTTGCTAATGAATTCTAAAAAAAAAAATCTTCACCACATCCTCCTACATACAATATCAAAAATGATCTCAAATGACGGTTACACTTTAATTTTTCTAAGGCAATGAGACACGGTTACACTTTAGTTTTTGTGAGGTAATGAGACACTCTCTCTTGCCTTTACAATCTGAGTTTTGCTTGGTGACAATCCAGGCACAGAGAATAAAAAGTATATACATACGAAAGAGAGAGGAGCCAGATCTGAACGCACTGTCCACTAAATGTCAACAGTGACCATTTCACAAGAGTCCCCTAATTGAAAGTTTTGTCTGTACATTTGGTCAGATAGGTCTGGAATAAAGGGGATGTGGGTTCCACATTGTAGCGATTTAGTAATCACACATCTGGAAAAAAAATAAACTGTCTGGTCACAGTTCACAGCTATTGTCTTCTCATGTGGGAATCCCCTAATGTCAATTGATAAGATCCCAGAGGAACCTGTTACTGACACAAAGATAAAACTAAGTACAAAACCTGAGTTATTTTTCTTTTTATACTACTTGATGAAAAAAGTAAAAAATGGGGTCACCTGGGGTAGTTATGTTAAGTGCATAATTACTTTGAAGGTATATCAGTGGAGGGTTCCCACGTTGACAATTTGACTTGCTGCTATGGACTGGTTATGATGTAACCCAAAAAATGATAACTGATGTCGGGAACCTGGCTGGACCGTGACTATATTCTTCAGAGGGTTCCCGCCAGCCTGGGTCTGCTCTTCTCCTCGGATCCTTCTATGTGGGTCCGATCAGTTCCAGATTGCTTATGAAGAAGAAATGGAGAATCCAGAGCGTTCCTCCTGTTCCGGCCCCTGTGGTCAGTTTGTACTATATAAAACCACACTCAGATGTATGGTCTAACTCGATTTAATTTTTTGTATGATAAAATAATATAAAACAAAGGTATAAAAAGAAGAGGTATAATCTTACAGCTGTGCGTTTGGAGGTCTTTTCCTTGGCCTCTTTATCAAAAGATAAAAGTGCACTAGTCCTTCTGGCGTTCATCCATCTATCTAAGAGAATAAATGGCGCCAATCCGGTTTGATGACGTCATTACTACTGTTTGTTTCTATTGTCCATTTCATTCATGATGTATCAGTGTTGGCGTCTCTTGTTCCAAAATTAAATAAATGTCCCATTTTTAAGTTTTTTATTAATTGTGACTTTCTGTTTCATGAAATGATATCGAAAAGGTATAATTATATAAAATATAGAATAAAATAAAGTAATCATGTAGATGTTCTACTTTCCATTATGCTTTTGAGGTTTGATCACAAACTTCTTACCGGGATCTTTGTCTCCATCTGGAGGAAGTTTCAAGGTATTATTAGGGTTGGTGAATCCGTCCAGATCATTCCTACTACTCCTACCGGGTGGAAATGCGAAGCATACTGTGTTTGGTTATTTTATTGTCTACAAGATTTTTTCACGATGGTTTGGGGGGTGGAGTATCTGTTCTTTTATTTAGAGAAATGAGTACCGTATTTTCCGGACTATAAGGCGCACTTAAAAGCCTTGGATTTCCTTGGAAATCCACAGTGCGCCTTATAGTCCGGTGCGCCCTATATGAGGCAGCGGACCCTACTTACATAGGTCCCCGCTACCGGAGACAGCAGATCTCCAGCGGGAACTGCCAATTATAAAAAAACCTTAAAAATGGGACTTTATTTAATCTTGGAGAACACAGAAGACACCAACAACACAACTGAGACATCAGAATGAAAATTACAATAAGAAACAAACAGTAGTACTGACGTCATCAAACAAACGGATTGGCGCCATTTATCTTTCTCTTAGAGAGATGGACGACGCCAGGAAGGACTAGTGCCCCCTTTTATATCTTTTGATAAGAGGCCAAGGAAAAAGACCATCCAAACGCACAGCTGTAGATTATCCCTTCTTTTTATACGTTTGTTTTATACAAAATTATTTTATCATCATACTGTGCATAGCAACAGAAATTAAACAATCATGAGTTAGAAGACCATACATATCTGAGTGTGGTTTTTATATATTCCAAACTGACCATAGGGCAGGGAGGCCGTACCCGGAGGAACGCTCTGAGGATTCTAAATTTCTTCTTCCCACAACATCTTCACTCTGGAACTGATAACGGAAAGACCCACATAAATGATCCGAGGAGAATCAAGAGAGACCCAGGCTGGCGGAGAACCCTCTGAAAATTAAATATCATATTAATTGTGACTTTCTGTTTCATGAAATGATATTGAAAAGGTATAATTATATAAAATATAGAATAAAATATTGTAATCCTGTAGATGTTCTACTTTCCATTATTCTTATGCGGTTCGATCGTGAACTTCTTACCGGGATCTTTGTCTCCATCTGGAGGATGTTTCAAGGTATTATTAGGGTTGGTGAATCCGTCCAGATCGTTCCTACTAGTCCTACCGGGTGGAAACGCGAAGCATACTGGGGCACATTTACTTACCTGGTCCAGTCGCGATCCAGCGGCGGGTTCTCCGGCGCTGATTCGGGTTCTGCCAGGATTCACTAAGGTCCGTGCGTCGATATTCACCAGGTGTCGCTGCTGCGCCGAGGTCCGCCGGAGTTCACCTGCTTTTTTCTGGTGTATGTGAGTGCTTGATCTTGCGACACAAATGGCTTTTTAAATTCTGTGGTTTTTCCGAATCCTTCGGGTTGGCCGGTGGCCACGCCCCCGATTTCTGTCGCACGAAAGTCGGCGCGATTGCGCCAAAAATCGATCGCGTGCACCATAACCCCGTGAAATACAGTGCAAAGCAGAAATATTCGGGAAAAACCCGACGGATTCGCGGCTGCGGACCCTTAGTAAATGTGCCCCACTGTGTACGGTTATTCTATCGCCTGCAAGATGGGTTTTTTCACAATGGTTTGGGGGATGGAATATCTATTATTTTATTTAGAGAAATGAGTATTCGATTCTCCTGCAGGTATTTTATTCTGAGGGTTACGGTGAAGTTCATATCAGGACCTCTGATATTACTGGGTGGTGTCCGAATGAAATGATTCCCTCAGTTCTAGTGCGGGACATGTTGTATATCATTCTGCCCACTGCCTGGTGTTTGCAGTGATGAAGAGATCATAAGAAGAACACGTATTTGACCCTCCTTGGATGGGTGAGTTTTAGATGAAGTAAAAAGTGGGAGATTTGTGGTCTCTCGGTTTTCTATTGTTTTGCCGGTCTGCGAAGGGGGAAATTGTTTGTTTTATCAGATCGATATTTAGTTTTTGGGTATCTAAGTGATGATTTCTGTTGTTTCGGTTGCCTAAATGCACTGAGTTGCCGCCATGTGATTGGCTGATTAGAAATTAAGTGTTAACGAGCAGTTGGACAGGTGTACCTAATAAAGTGGCCGGTGAGTGTATATTATAAACATGAGGTCCAGTGCAAATAAAGTGCAAGCAAATAAGGTGCAAATCTACATTACCATATAAATAGATTCAGGTCTGGGGAGGAATAGATGCCCCACGCATATCACCCGGCTCGCGGGCTTCGTCAGGGGATACCGGCACATAACAAGTGATACACTTATATACCCCAGCTGTTCTGCCGCGGCCCAGCCCACCCACTTCCGCCCCACCATGATGTAATATCCGGACATGCGCTATACAAGCCGGGAAGATGGCCGTGCGTTCCACCAGGCCAGAAGCGCCTAAGAAAGCATGTAGAACCTGGAGTTGGAAAAACAATGTGGGGCTCTCCCAAAACTCAATTGTACTTACACAGAATTCCTATATTTGCCAGTATGAGTAAAAATTGAAAAGTAAAGCAAATAAAGTATATTTAGTCTAAAAGGTGTCGTTGTAATGCGGCATATAATGTTATGCGTCGATTGTAAGACCAGTCATAGCAGCCTAATAGTGTAAAGTATAAAATGACTATACACCAATGTAACTAAGAGAAGTAAACCAAAGCTCAATGAAAACACATAAGTAAGAAGTACAGAGACATTTACTAACAGAAATGTTACAGAAATTGCAAAGTATATTACTAAAGAGCATCGGACAAAGTAAGTTTAAAGTATACAGTATATTCGTATATTGTCGGCGAGATCATTGTATGGGCAAATTGCCAAAGTAAAGATAAAGCGGCGAGGGTATAAGGGCGTTATTCCACACGTAAGGCAGAATTTTCGAAGAAGTCACTATTTGGGGCTATGTTTATAAATATATCAGAACGCAAAAAAAAGGGAAGAAATCGTGCCCAGAAATAATACTAAATACATACAAAGAAGAGGCTAATAAAGGCCCCTGTATTTACCATTCAAAAGAGAAAAGTAAGTATATTTTTTCGACGCCCACCCTAGGAGGCTACAATGTGATGTATTGTATATTTGAATGACTAAGTAAAAAGGGTATATTATTTATCAATGCAGTTACTTGCTGTAGAAATGCAGCATTTGAAAGAAAGATATTCAAAGTAAGCTGGCCCACTTCGCTGGTTGGCCATGCCCCTCCTAGCCCACAAGAAATCCCCTCCTAGAAATCATTAATAAGTGCCATTTTATTGAATTGAATCGAGTCAGAGGACTTGTAAAGAAAAGAAATCAGTACTGAGTGACATTTTATTGAAATTAGGAGCTCCGGTCAGATATTTTATTATTTTATCAAATTTCATTATATGAGTCTTCCAGCTACGTTGGGTTTGCGGAACGGAAGTCATCCTGTATACTCCTCACAAATGACCATGCTGTGTTTTTTGTAAAGTATATTCTCTAAATAAATGTATTACATAGTCTCCCCATATTTCATTAAATTAAGTCTCCCCAAATTAAATACATGTTACAGTGCCCCCACTAAATTAATTATGTACATTTTCCTGAGATTTATATACAGTAGCCACTAATTAACTTATATACAGCACTTACTAACAGCACTTTTATACAGTACAGACCATTCATTCATGTGCAACATCAGCAACCCTTTATTTTTAAGTAACACAGCACCCCTTCCGTGATTAATATATTATACAGCAGCACCTACCTCATTAATTAATATAATATACAGCAGCACCCCAATTAATTGATATTTTATACAGCAACACCTGCTTCATTTATGCAGTGTCTAATTCATTAGTTCAATGACTATCACTCTCACATCACCTCTTCACCTCATCCCCTCTCTGTTGGCGTCCCTCAGGGCTCTGTCCTGGGACCCCTGCTCTACACCTCTGGCCTGGGACACCTAATTAAGTCCCATGGCTTCCAATACCATTCATATGCAGATGACACACAGATCTGTATTTCTGGTCCAGATATCTCCTCTCTTCTAGCCAGAATGTCTGTCAGCCATATCCTCCGTTTTCTCTTCCTGTTTTTTAAAACTTAACACGGACAAAACAGAACTCATAATCTCATAAACACATCCCTCCTACCTGATATAACAGTCACAATTCATGGCACCCGCTCTCCCCAGTCCCTAAAGTCTGTTGCCTCGAAGCCACCTTTGACTCTGACGTATCTTTTAAGCCTCCCTTCCAGGCCCTTAATACAACCTGCCGCCTACATCTCAAGAACATTTCTCGCATTCGACCCTTCCTCAATCCAGAGTCTACATAACTACTAGTCCATGCCCTCATCATCTCTCGGTTGGATTTTTGCAAACACTCTTCTCCCAGCTAATTCTCTAACACCCCTCCAGTTTATCCTAAACTCTGCTGCCTGGTTAATCTATCTGTCTCCTTATTTCTCCTCTCTCCACAACAATGTCCCCTCCATATATCTCTGAACTCATCAAGCAATACCGCCCCACACGTAATCTCCATTCCTCACAGGACCTTCAGCTTCACTCTATTACCATCCGCTCTTCTTACATTCGTATCCAGGAATTCTCTTGTTCATTTCTCATACTCTCTCTTGTGCATCTCCCATACTTTTACTCTTTACCAAAATGTGTCATACTGTCCCGCACTTTCCACACTTTCACCTGTTTAGGTTTGCTTACAACTCACATTAACTGCACCGTTCCCTCACCTCATGTCTCAACACCAATCCCCCCCACACACACCCGTATAGATTGTGAGCCCTCACGGGCAGGCTACTTGTCTCCTGGTCACTGTAGTTTTGTATTTAATACTTGCATCTGTTTTTGTCTTAATGTGATGTTTGTGAACCCCTCTGGTAGTACATCACCATGGAATTAATGGTGCTGTATAAATTAATAATAATTCATTCATATAATGCACATCAGCCTCATAATCAAATAAATTATATTTCAATCCTCCCACATTAATAGAATATACAGCAGCACCTCTTCCTTGTTCATTAATATAACACAATGTACAGCACTCCCCACATTAATTAATATATTTTACAGCATCTTTCCTTCGTTATTTAATGTGTTATATCACAGACCACACCTCATTAATATATTATACAAAACCCTTGCTTCCTTCATTATTGTATAATACAGCACCCCCCATCATTGATTATTGTATTAAACAGTACTCTCCTCCTTACTGTATTATACAGCAGCCTCCCCCACGTTAATTAATGTGTTACACACCCCAGCACTATTCTTATCCTATAGAAAGGTTTTTTTTGCTGGGGGTGGAAAGGGGGTCCATTTTTGTAACCTTTGCAATGGGCAAATTTGTTGAAATGGTGGTATTACTTTATAACTGGACATTCTTTAGAGGAAATCTTTTCCAACAACAGAAACTGATTTCCACTTTAGTTTCAGGGTGCGGTCACACGTCACATTTAACGCATGTGTTTAAAAATGCACTGCAACAGCTGAAGAGAGATTTACCTAATTAAACAGCTGTTAACACTTGCCTTTACAAAACACAAATGTTAAGGCTTGTATTAACGCATGCGTTATAATGGGTTAATGGTTGCATTTTGTAAATGCAAGTGGTAACAGCTGTTTGCTTTGGAAAATCTCTCTTCAGCTGTTGGAATGTGTTTTTAAACGCATGTGTTAAACGTGACGTGTGACCGCGCCCTTAGGATCCACAGCATGTCAACTATTCCTGCTGATTTCAATCAGTGTTGAAAGTCATTTTCTGATGACATCTAACCTGATTGAAGAAACACTGTTGTAGCTAATAGTGGCATATGAAAGAATGTTAGCTTTTTTCCCTCTTCCTGATGACTTACTCAATGAGGTGTTACTGAGAGATGTTAAGCTCCCAAATGGACCCATGTATTA
Source organism: Engystomops pustulosus (assembly GCA_019512145.1). NCBI lineage: Eukaryota > Metazoa > Chordata > Amphibia > Anura > Leptodactylidae > Engystomops > Engystomops pustulosus. The sequence goes on from CM033641.1 coordinate 114,617,178, forward strand.
AGCTTTCAGGGTGACAGAATAAGGGCAGGAAACAGGCTATGAAAGATGGTGCTAAACCAGGGGTCAGGAACCTTTTTGGCTGAGAGAGCCGTGAACACCACATATTTTAAACTGTAATATTGTGAGAGCCATACAATATGCAAATTCCCCCCAGTAGATAGGTAGCCACGGCACATGTCCCCCAGTAGATAGGTAGCCACAGCACTTCCCCCTCTAGTAGATAGGTAGCCCAAGTACATGGCCCACCAGTAGATAGGTAGCCACAGCACATGCCCCCCAGTAGATAGGTAACAGCAGAACATGGCCCCCATTAAATGGGCAGCCAAAGCACATGCCCCTCACTAGATAGGTAGCCACATCACATGCCGTCCAGTAGATAGCTAGCCCCAGTACATGTCCCCAGTAGATAGCTAGCCCCAGTACATGACCCCAGTAGATAGGTAGCCACATCACATAACCCCCAGTAAATAGGTAGCCACGGCACATGCACCCCAGTAGATAGGTAGCCTCAGTATATGTTCCCAGTAGATATGTAGCCCCAGTACATGCACCCAAATAGACAGCTAGCCCCAGCACATGACCCATAGTAGATAGGTAGCCACACCACATGCCCCCCCCAGTATATTAGTAATCACGGCACATGCCTCATAGTAGATAGGTAGCACCATCGCATGCCTGCTAGTAAATAGGTAGCCACAGCACATGCCACCCCAGTATATTAATAATCATGTCACATGCCCCATAGTAGATAGGTAGCAGAATTGCATGCCTGCTAGTAAATAGGTAGCCACAGCCCATGCCTCCCAGTAGATAGGTAGTCCCAGCACATGCCTCCCAGTAGATAGGTAGCCACAGCACATGACCCCAGTAGATAGGTAGCCACAGCACATTGACCCCAGTAGATAGGTAGCCACAGCACATGCCCGCCAGTAGATAGGTAGCCTCAGTACATGTTCCCCAGTAGATAGGTAGTCATAGCACATTCCTCCAGTAGATAGTTAGATCCAGCAAATGCCCCTAGTAGAAAGGTAGTCACAGCACATGACCCCCCAGTAGATAGGTAGACACAGCACATGCTCCCCAGTGTATAGGTAGACACATCCCGGCCTGCATCCAGTGATCATCGCTGTGTTTGTCTTACATGTACACACTGGCGATTGCTATTAATCAGTGATTTGTCTGAGAGCCAGATGCAGCCATCGAAAGAGCCACATATGGCTCCCGAGCCATAGGTTCCCTACCCCTGATCTAGAGGATTACATTATTTTATTCTATATTTTATATAATTATACCTTTTTTGATATCCTTTCATCAAGCAGAAAGTCACAATTAATAAAAAAACTTAAAAATGGGACATTTATTTAATCTTGGAACAAGAGACACCAACACTGAGACATCATGAATGAAATGGACAATAGAAACAAACAGTAGTAATGACGTCATGAAACCGGATTGGCGCCATTCATTCCCTTATATAGATGGACGGACGCCAGAAGGACTAGTGCACTTTTATCTTTTCTACTAGCTTGATAAAGAGGCCAAGGAAAAGACCTCGAAACGCGTAGCTATAAGATTATACCTCTTCTTTTTATTGCTTTGTTTTATATTATTTCATTATACAAAATGTAAAATAGAGTTAGACCATAGAGTGTGGTTTTATATAGAACACACTGACCAGAGGGGCTGGAACATGAGGAACGCTCATGTTAACTTGTACAATTTTATCCCTCACTGTCTATGACACTCTGGGCTTCTTTTCTATAATGCACTCTTCGTCTCGTGGCTGCTTAGATCGGCCACCGTCTGAATTTTTAAATATCTCCTTTTTTCTATGCTCAACTATAAATCCCATGATGCCTCGCATCACACATACAGCCAGACACACTACTTTTCTGGCTTCTGCAGTAAAGAGTAATTCTCCTATTCTTTAGATTCCATAAGAATCTATCATTTTCCCACAGCTGTTTATAAAATTAAAGCTGAGCTTTGATTGGTTTCCATGGGCAACTAGAACAGTTTGACCTCAGACACCATCAGACATAAATTCAGTAATTTCTGTAAATACAGTATATTACTGATACAAATTGAAATAGGTATAATACTAGTACATAAATTGTGCTGAAAACCTTCTGTACTTTGGACCATTCCTTCAGTAACCTAAACTCTTGTTTATACTGTGGGTCATAGCATTAATGTATTAGACACACCCCGAGAACAAATAAGCGTCATAAATTACAAACCATGTTCAGGAAGGGTTTTAGAAGTTGGTAGACCTGATTTTTGTTGGTCTAATTAATCACCAAAAAATGCGCAAGAAAAGAGTCTCGAAAAACTGGAAGTGCAGGAAAAGTGTCGGGAATGAAAAGCTGCACAGAATTAGAAATGGCACACAAGGCGGAGTCCAAAAAAAAAAAACAGGTAGAGAGCGAATAATACAGCACCTAGAGGAGCGTGTATCTGGGTGCAGGTGTGCGGTCCTGGTGTTGGTTTCTCGAAAGCCATAATCAAAGTGGTGGCAGCTGTGATAAGTGTATGGAATGAGCGTGTGACTGTATCGGGGAGCAGTGTGACTCTGTGCAGTAGGGGGGGTATATAGTGTGGTTGTACAGCTGTGCGTGTGTGGTGTAGGGTTAGGGACTCTGATGTGTTTGGTTTCCCTGACAGAATCGAGTGATGGGTAATAGGGGAACAGAATCTAGAGACGCCATCTTGCGTAGGTGGACTAGTCTTTATGCGCTAACTAGTAATGCATGCTTCTGCCAGTGCAGCCGTTATTAAACTCAAAAATAGGGGTTCATCACAGTAAGTATTTGAGTATCACCAATAGAGACTTGCACTGTATATGATATATTCCTAGAAAGTAAGACAGTTCTAATGAATCTTTTGGTGATTAATTGGCTGATTGTAAACATATAGTCGCTAGTTACTTTGAGGTGGTCAGAGTTATCCATAAAGTATATCACAAAAGTGAGTACACACCTCACAATTTTGAAAAGTTCAGTATTTTTATTTAGCACAAACATCCAAAAAGTGACGTTTGGGTCAGACAGAAGTTATCCTTCATCAGATATCAAATCAAATATTGAAACAAGAAGTGTTATATCAAAGCAGCACACCGCAGAGACTGAAAGGAGGAAACTTCCTTATACCTGAAATATGTATTTGACCATGAATGCACCTTATCTGAGCCATACCGTTTTTCAAGTAATCGTTACTAATTTTACCATAAGCATAATCTTATATTTGGGATGTGAGCATATTACTCTTCTTGTTCAACCTCTATACCTCCCATATAATTATTTCCACCAATCTATGATATTAGCTACTCACTTTCAGGATGTTGGTGCTAAATAAAAATACTGAACTTGTATAATAACAGTGTGACTGGAGTTACCGTATTTTTCGGCCTATAAGGCGCACCTTTAATAAATGCCTGCTAAGACAACTAGGTTCATATATAGGGCGCACTGGAGTTTAAGGCGCAGGATCAAATGCAGTACCTAAAAATGACCAGCAGGTGGCAGACCTGTGCACAGTTCAAGCCAGCTACACTTCCCGGGAAACTTGTCTTCAGCGTGTCAGAGAGCTCCGATCTCAGAGGTATGGGCTGCTGGGGGTTAATGCAGGGTGATGCAGCAGGGATAAGCGGTCTCCCTCTGCCCCTTCTCCTTCCCTCCTCAGCCAGGGTGTTATTCCTGTGGGGTTCCCTGTGGCTCCTTCTCTTTCCCCTGTTACAGGGCTGTCAGGTATGGGGGATTGTTTACTGATGATGATGATGATTGCCTCGTGGTCGGCACTATGGCAGCTCGGTCTCTCCGTGCTAGGGGAGGGCAGAATGGTTCAGGAGCTAGGGGCCCTGTATACGGTGTGGGAAGGTGCAGGAAATTTCTGGGGATGGAGCTATTAAACACTGGTGAATGTACAGTACATCTTGTCTGTAGTACATATCTGTATAAGTTCATATATAAGGCGCACCTTTGATTTCTGAGAAAATTAAAGGATTTTTGGTGCGCCGAAAAATACGGTACTATTTTTCTTTGGATTAAGGGATTAGGGCCCTCTCCAGAGCACCTGTGAATGTTTTTTACTTCAGTGTGCAGCAGAGGTCCTACCAAATTGATGTTACCCATGTTTCCACTTGTACTAGGGTTCTAGGAGAGTATATAACTGTGAAGAAACAGTGAATATTCTGTTGCAACTTACGATTTCAACAGAGTTTCTCCATATCCCGGCTAACAAATTTAAGACCAGGGATTTGGAACGTACAGCCAAACAAGTGTTGAACTCACAACTACATTATGCCACATTGCCCGAATATCTTGAAGTCCAAAGAATTTCTAGGGGCCTACGAGCTCCTCTACGTCCAACCTTTTTTTTAAAGAGAATAAAGAATTTTGTACTAAATACGAACAGATTTTGAACAAATGTTCACTTGAATTGATGGCCCTTTTTATGTTGAATATCTCCATAAAAACTCCACAACTCGCCAAGAGAAGGTTACGAGTATAGAGGCTCAACTACAACCAACCATTTCCTCAAAAAAGTTCACTTCCCTACAAACCAAACTCAAGTTCTCCTTAGATACCTTTAAGACAGAACAAGAACAAAAGAAACGGCATAAATTCTTCAGGGACGCTGAGGATTGCTTGCAAGACAGAGCATACAAATGGCAGGTTAACTATCAGCTTTTCAACTTTCAGCGACGAGGAAACAGGTCTCCTGAAAACTCTTCAGTCTCAGGTCAGGAAAGGATTACCAAGAACAAGCAACTTCTCTTTTTAGGTACAAGCAGGGAGCATCCACCAAAAGGAAGATGAGGAGGGGAAAGAAACACCATCTGGGACCAGCCACCAACAATGTTGTTAACACTAGTTGTTAATATTTCTTCTGTGTGTCTAAGCCCAGCTGAACTGCTTCCCCCGCAGAAAGGTCTATCATTTTGTCCATCTTACAGATATGACACATTCACATTAGACATGGATCTCCAAAGATTCTATATAAATGTACGCCTTAAAGCCCATTTCTCTGATCAAATAGGCCATGACAGGAGCCCTCCTACCGAAACTTGTCCTATTAGCCTACAAAACTCTAGGCCTTAGGAACAAAAGCACTTACATGCCACCTAGAAATTCACATGGAGTTGAGACATTTCTTTCACTCGTCAATAGAGACGCTACACAATTCAGACATGAGATAGGTACCAATCAGATACATGGACCTCATAACCTATCTAGTACTAACAAAACAGCCCTTCTAGATCTTGTGTCCAAGAAGGAGACCGTAATTAAACCAGCGGACAAAGGGGGCGCAGTGGTTATCCAGAATAAAGCCAAATACATGAATGAAATACTGTTCCAACTCAATGACGCTACTGTCTACCAGAAATTAGATAGGAATCCTACAAACAGGATAGATACCTCCAGACAACAAACACTGCATAACTAGGTGTTATTGACTTGAAAATTTGTACATATTTGACCAGATACATGAGAATTTACTCAATCCCCCGGCCATCCCATTGTAGAATCATCAGACTCCATTCTCTCACCTTTATCAATGTTACTTGAAAACATCCTGCCTTGTATCAACGGTTCAGGCTGGTGGTGGTGGTGTCATGTTGTGGGGAATATTTTCTTGGAACTCTTTGGGCCCCTTGGTACCAATTGAGCATCGTTACAACACCACAGCCTACCTGAGTATTGTTGCTGACCATGTCCATCCCTTTATGACCACAATGTACCCAACATCTGATGGCTACTTTTAGCAGGATAATGCACCATGTCATAAAGCTGGAATCATCTCAGAATGGTTTCTTGAACATGACAATGAGTTCACTGTACTCAAATGGCCTCCACATTCACCAGATCTCAATCCATTAGAGCATCTTTGGCATGAGTGTATATACTGGACTTATCGCCTATAGTACAACCTGGTGTCTTCCTCTTAATAAACAACTTTATTTAAAGGAAACCTACCATCAGGAATACACTAACTGAGGTTTTCCTTTCTATCTACTAAGCCCTATGCTGCCTTTATCTACACTTTCAATAATAATAATTCCATTATTTTTATAGAGCACACAGATTACGCGGCACTACACGGAGCTTGCCAGATCAGTCCCTGTCCCCAATGGATCATAGCTAAGTTAAAAACTTTATCTATACTTGCAGATTAACTTCAGTTGCTACAGGGATGTGGAGTAGCCTGTCTAAGCTTCAGGGGATAAGCCTACACCATGCCCCCGTAGCCTCTGAAGTCTCGCGGAGCGGGGTATTGAGGCGTAAATGTGCCCAGGTACCCTTGTAGCAACGATCTTAGGGATCCAGAGTTTGGGTAATGCAGCATGAAATCCAGAAGGTAGGGTGGTAAGTAGCTGAAGAGCCACACCAAATTATCAAATTTGTCAGGGCATATTGTATGTTTGTTTTTTATACAAAAGCCTCTAGCGGTAGTATATGATTCATTTGTAGTCTCCACAAGAGTGCAGTATAAAGGACCTCAAACAATAAAAGACTGTATGGGCTGGATTAATATCTCCAAAATAAAAATAGCATATTAAAAACACACATTTATTTCATAATGGTTAAAAATATATCGGGACGACACAACAGATGCGTTTCAGATTGTTAAACCTTGTTAAATCCTTAATCATAGTCTAACTCATAGTTGCACAAGCATTTAAAGAAAATCTACCATCAAAATCCATCATGATAAACCAGGGCCACTTACTCATAGATCCAGGCACTGTGATTGTGGTGATCTTCTCATTTTGTTATCCTACCTTCTAAAATCAACAATTATGATAATGTGTCTGAAGGGCTCTAGGGACATTACTAGACCCCCTTAGTGAAACAGATTCGCAGGCTGTTACAATGAACAGAACATGTCTTACCCAACCCCCTGCTCTCTCCTTTTGCTTGTTTAACCCCTTAAGGACGCAGGGTTTTTCAGCTCATTTCTCGCTCTCCACCTTCAAAAATCAATAACTTTTTCATTTTTACGTGTACAGACCTGTGTGAGGGATTATTTTGTGCGTAACAAATTTTACTTTCCTGTAATGTTATTTATTTTAACATGCCGTGTACTGCGAAGCTGAAAAAAAAATTCCAAATGTGGAAAAATTGAAAAAAAAAAACGCACGTGGTCACGTTCTTGTGGGCTCCGTTTTTTCGACTTTGAGTCGTTTGACTTTGCCATCTTCTGACGCTAATAACTTTTTCATACATTGGTGCACGGAGCTGTCTGAGGTGTCATTTTTTTGTGAAAACGTTTTCATTGCTACCATTTTGAAGTCTGTGCGACATTTTGATCATTTTTTATTTCATTTTTTATGTGATGTAAAAAGGTGTAAAAGTCGCATTTCGGACATTTGGGCGCCATTTCCCGCCTCGGAGGTCACCGCTGGCCGTAACCGTTTTTATATTTTGATAGATCGGGCATTTTGGGACGCGACAATACCTAATGTGTCTGTGATTTTTACTGTTTATTATGTTTTAGATCAGTTCTAGGGAAAGGGGGGTGATTTTAATTTTTCATATTTTATTAATTTTTTTGATTTTTTAAACTTTTTTTTTTCTTTTTTTTCCACTATTTCTTAGACCATCTAGGGTACATTAACCCTAGATGGTCAGATCGCTCCTACCATATACTGCAATACTTCTGTATTGCAATATATGGCATTTTTGCAGCTCATTCATTACAATGAGCCACTGCCTCGTTTGACCCAAGGCTACCATGGCAACCGATCACCGCCCCCCCGACTGCGGTTATTAGCGGTGGGGGTTTGCTGCAATATGCAACAACCCCCACCTTTGTATGAAGAGGACTCAGCCCGTGAGCCCTCTTCATACACTCCTTATACCTCTGCGCCGTAGAGCTACGGCGCAGAGCGTTAAGGCGTTAATATAATTGTAAAATCCTATGAAGCTACAGCGCTACAGCTATGGGACAACCTGGGACATAATATAGTAAGAGTATTGTACAAAAAGAAAAAGGAAAGGGAGAAACAGACAACTGATAATTAAGATGTATCAATATATGTACATATACTTGCTTGTGGCAACCAATCAGATCTTACCAATTTGTAAAATGAAAGCTGAGCTCTGATTGGTTTCCATGAACAACTAGAACAATTTTACAATCAGACACTTGTGATAAATTCCCCCCTAAGTCTGTTTTGTAATTTAACTATCTAAGTATACATGTCTTAGGCCCAAATGGAACATCTGCCGCTTATATTACTGTCAAAGGAGGCAGAGAAGGCCTTTGATATGAGTAAGAGTAAGCTGGTGCTATATTTCTAAAGTCCTTTGCACATTTGGCATCGGGACTAGAATGTTTTGTTGGATCATGTCCCTATATTCCTAGCCTTCTGCATCTGTCCAGGGGAATGGCACTCTCTCAGATAGTTTGGAAATGAGAAATGGTACCAGGGAGTGATGCCCACTATTCCCATTGCTTTTTGTCCTCTCCCTGGAACCTTTCCTCCGCCATGTCTGTGCTAACATTGACATCTAAGGGATAGGGGTCCATGTATAAAATAGCGGCTTCTGCCAATGACCTTCTCTTTTTACTGACAAACCCACAGATTTACCTCCCCAACTTAATGCAGAAAATACACACATTCGCCCAATTGTCAATCTTCCGCATCAATTGGTCCAAATCCAAAGCTTTGAATATCTCCCTACTAGAGCCCCTTAAGGAAACATTAGAATGGTCATTCAATTTTAAATGTGAGTCCTATAGCATCAGTTACTTGGGGATCCAATTGTCAGCTGAACCTATCTAGACTCTACACTCTTAACTTCTTACCAATACTCAAAAGGGTACTAGAGGACTGCTCCACGTGGTCCAAAGGCATTTTCTCTTGGTTTGGCAGATGCACCATATTCGAAATGAATAGACTCCAGCGCTTTCTCTACCTTGTTCAGATGGTCCCCATCAAACTACCAAAAACATATTTTCATTCTCTGAATGCCTTCCAGTACAAATTTATTTGGGCTGGTAGACCTTTCAGAATTAAGCATACCTCCCTATATCGCTCAATGATATCGGGAGGAATTGGATTACTGCACCTAAGAGGCTATCATATAGCTGCTCATTTGGCCAGAGCCTTGGATTAGTGCTGTAATTCTAGCTTGAAACCCTGGATATGACTGGTTAGACCTTGAGGGGAAGAAATCCCTAAAAGCCCATTCCACGATTGGTTAGACAATTTTATACTGTAAGTTGGAAGCAGTAAGGGAAAGAATACTGCCAAAACACTCACCATTGACTCCATATTAGGCCACCCCGACTTCCTGCCAGGATGTGAGGACATTGTTTTCAAACAATGGAGAAGAGCAGGTAAATTTAGAGCAGAACACGTTAGTTTACTCAACAGCTTATGCAGCTCACAGACCCTACCCACTAAAAGCGTGGAAAGATCAATAATTGCGGCATTATTTGAACACTCAATTCCCTTGCTCTCAATTCTCCAGAAATCGAAACTCTTTTAAAAGCCTTTGTACTATCATGGGAACACTACGTCACATGCTCTCCTCTGCATATTCTTGTCTTTTATCCATTCCTTATGATCCCAGCCCAAACATACTTGACGCATTGGTAAAATGACCTCAACATCTCTCTCACACCCGAACAAAAGTTACGGATCTTTGTGTTATGTCATAGCACCTTGGTAAGTTCACGCTACCAGGAAGCAGTAATCTCATCGCCAGATGGGACCAGGTCCTAACCCGGTTGCATACTATTTTCCCACAAGTGCCTTTCACATGCTGAAGATGCGGAGAAGTCCTTCTTTCATGTACAACATGTAGGACCTACAACATCTTATTGCTTCTATCTGTGGAAAGTCAATGAGGTTGGACCCTCCTCTTCTTAGCCTCCACCATCTTGACGCTGACATATAAACACTCTTTGCTACAGATACTAATTATGGCAGCCCGATCTTGCATTCTGATACTTTTAAAACAGACTACTCCTCCGACAATAGCCATGTGGGTCAATAAGGTTAATGATGGAAGACCGTACCTACTCGCTCCATGGCACATATGCATAGTTTCATAAAACCTGGCAACTGTGGCTCCAATTTCAGCAGCCTGCTGAATATAAATGATCTCTCTGAGACATTGGAGGGGCCTTTCCTCCTCTGTTTTTTTTTAGCTAACCCCCCCTCCTGGTCGGGATGCCCTCTATGCTTTTCACCCTTCCATCGTTCCACTCTAATCCTCACCTTTTGTTTTTACTTGCGCTCCCTCCCTTTACCATTTCTTTTAATTTTCTGGCCTTTCACATCATTTCCTTGGTCTTTTTGGAAATTCAGCGGAGGGCGGTGGAGGCTGGCATGCGGACGCTTATGCTTGGTATTCTACTTGACTATACGTGATATTTGTTGTTATTCCTGATTCATATCTTACCCATTGTTACATTTTTATTCTCTTCATGTATACTGCTTGATGGACCGCATTCCTGGCTTCTACCTGTTACCAATAAAGCAAATTATATATAAAAAAAGAAAGCTTTTGTCCAGTTAAGCCCCTTCTGGGAGGCTGGAATCTCATCATAAGATTGGCTGACATGTTTTGCAAGTTTGCATAGTGATGACCACAAATATATTGCAAAGTCCCTAATTCACTGCATTGGATAGCCTGCACAGGAGTTGCTGTTCCGGTCATGTGCTCGGCAATATGGGTTTTCAGCTCTCTTGCTGTGCATCTTATAGACTGTAATACTGTGTTCACATCACAGACTAGAGGTAGTTCTAAGAACGGTTGGGTTCATTTTTGTGGTAACAACAAGGACCATGTTAATGTCTTCCATGCAAATTGTGTTAGGAGCAGGCTCGGTCTGGCCCGCCGGGGGCCGGGTAATTCCCCGGTGGGCCCCAACTCCTGTCATTATGGCAGGGGCCTCCGTTCGTATCCATCGGAGGCCCCTGCCAAAGCTGTCAGTGTGACGCGGCCGCCTGCTTTCAGGCGCACGTCACACTGTAACTTAGATGTGCTGCCGCGTCGTGACGTCATTGAGCGGCTGTGCCGTGACATCACGACGCAGGCGCGCATCTCTCCCCCGTCCCACGGCAGCAACATAGACAGGACGCAGGATGAGGTGAGTACGTTTTTTTTTCCCTAATGGCAAAACAGATGGAGGTGGGGGTTAATGTGTATGGGGGGCCTGTTATATGAAGGGGGGTTAATGTGTATGGGGGTCTAACTACTTCAATATGAAGGGGGGTTAGTGTATGGGGTGTGCGCCTAACTGTTATATGAAGGGGGGTTATGTGTATGGGGGGCTCAAACCTCATATATGAAGGGGGGGTGGTTAACTGTGTATGGGGGTGTCCAACTATTCATATAAGGGGTTAATGTGTATGGGGGGCCTAACTTAATAGAAGTGGGTTTAATGCTGTGTAGGGGGTCTAAATGATATGAAGGGGTAATGTGTATGGGGGGGCCTAACTATAATATGAAGGGTGGGGGAATGTGTATGGGGGGTGGCCTACTATTATATGCAGGGGGGTTAATGTGTATGGGGGGCTAACTATATATGAAGGGGGGTTTATCGTGTATGGGGGGCCTAACTATGATATGATGGGGGGTTTAATGTGTATAGGGGGGGTAACGATAATATGAAGGGGGTTAATGTGTATGGGGGGCCTAACTATAATATGAAGGGGGTTAATGTGTATGGGGGGGCCTAACTATGATATGAAGGGGGGTTTAATGTGTATGGGGGGGTCTAACTATGATATGAAGGGGGGTTTAATGTTTATGGGGGGGTCTAACTATGATATGAAGGGGGGTTTAATGTGTATGGGGGGGTCTAACTGTTATATGAAGGGGGGTTAATGTGTATGGGGGGCCTAACTATGATATGAAGGGGGGTTTAATGTGTATGGGGGGTCTAACTATGATATGATGGGGGGTTAATGTGTATGGGGGGCCTAACTATGATATGAAGGGGGTTTAATGTGTATGGGGGGTCTAACTATGATATGAAGGGGGGTCGGGGGGTTTAAGTGAGGGGGGCCTAATCTCCTAACTATTATAGCAGGGGGGGGGGTTAATGTGTATGGGGGGGCCTACTCCCTAACGATTAGGAATGAAGGGGGGTTATAGGGGTTCCTGTGTCATGGGGGGCCTAACTATTATATGAAGGGGAGGTTAGAGGGGTGTAATGTGTTATGGGGGGCTAACTACTATGAAGGGGTGTGTTGGAGTGGTGGGGGCAACTAACTATATGACGGGGGTTAATGTGGTTGGGTGGGCTAAACTATTCTGAACGGGGGTAAATGTGTATGGGGGATTGGGGGTAAAACTTTATGATATGGAAGGGGGGGTTAAGGGTAGGTGGGGGGCTAAATATAGTGAGGGGGTTAATGTGTTGGGTGGGGCTAACTATCATATGCAAGGGGGAGGGGTAGTGTTGGGGGTGCCTAAACTTATTATGAAGGGGGGTTTAAGTGTATGGGGGCCTAACTAATCATATGAAGGGGGGGTTAATAGGTGTTAGGGGGGCACTATAAACTGAAGTTAAGTATGGGAATATAAATGGGGGGTTAATGGTTTGGGGGGGCTCAACTTGTTTATATGAAGGGTGGGTTAATGGTGTATGGGGGGGGCTAACTATATAGAAGGGGGGTTAAGTGTAGGGGGGGCCAACATATATATGAAGGGGGGTTGGTAATGGTTTGGGGGGCTCTAACTATTATGAAGGGGGGGGGTTAATGTGTATGGGGGGCCTAACTGTTCATGAAAGGGGGGTAAGTGATGGGGGCTGCTGGGCCTAACTATTATATGAAGGGGGGAGTTAATTTGTATGGGGGGGCCTAACGTTATATGAAGGGGGTTAATGTGTATGGGGGGGCTAACCTATTAAGGAGGAGGGGGTTAATTGTATGGGGGGGCTAACTTATATGAAGGGGGGTTTAAGTGCATGATTGGGGGCCTAACTATTCATATGCAGAGGGGTGTTAATGGTTATGGGGACCCTAATATTATATGACGGGGAGTTCCTGTGTCTGGGGGACTACCTAACGATTATATGAAGTCGGGGTGTGGTTGTGTTAGGTTTAATGTGTATGAGGGGGCACTACTAATATATGACGGGGAGGTTGCGGGGTGAATGTGATGGGTGGGCATCCTAACTATTATATGCAGGGGAGGTTCATAGTGTATGGGGGAATAACTATTATATGAAGGGGACGGTTAATGTGTATGGTGGGACCTACACCTAACCTGTTATAGAAGGGGGGGTATGGGGGTAATGGTATGAGGGGGCGTACACTAATATAGAAGGGGGGTTTTAATGTGCATGGGGTGGCTAACCTATTATATGCAGTGCGAGGGTTTACACGTGCTAAGGGGGGCCTAACTATATATGAGGGAGGGGTGTTTTAATGGTTTGAGTTTTATCCGGGTTATGTGTAAGGGGCGCCCGTATCTTTTATATGAAGGGGAGCTTAATGTGTCTGGGGGGGGGCCTCTTCTTAACATAGATGAAAGGGGGGGATGTGGTTAAGGTTTGGGGGGCTCTAACTTTTCATATGAAGGGGGGTTTAATGTGTATGGGGGGGGACCTCCTAACTATATCAGGAAGGAGGGGGCTTTAATGTGCATGGGGGGACTTGACTAATTGTTAGATGCAGGGGGAGGTACTGGGATATGGGGACCCTAACTCTTATTGAAGGGGGAGGGGGAGTGTAGGAGGTGTACTTGTGTGGGTTTGTGCTACAGTCGCAACATTTCTATGTGCATTGTCTTACCTATCGTATGAGATACGCTGTGGTAGGATTTTGTTACATGTGCCTGGGGGGTATAGCTACTGTTTGAAACTATTGGCTGGTGTGGGTTGGGGGTAGGTAGGTCAGGGAGGGTTTGGTAGGTTTAGGTAGGTCACTCTTGGGTACTGGGTACTCTTGACTGCTTGCTTCAAGGGGCCAGATTAAGAAGCCTCTGTGAACATAATGCTCTTGAACTAGCGCAGAATAGAAGCTCTTGAACATAAGGCATTCTTCACTGATATTTAGCTTTAATTGTAAAGTGTCATTTAATTATTAATATCCTGATGGATGACTAGGAATAGTTAAAATTCTTTAGGGTTATTACTGAGACAAAAAGATAGCCTTTTAGACAGTAAAGACTCTTCCTCAATAGATAATTTATTTGCAGGTTAAAAATCATTTATTACTTTTCGGGTTTGGTTTTATTTGATGAGGGTGGAGAAAAAACTAGATTCATCTTAAATATATATGATGGCGAGTTATTGAACTCTCGTTTTGTTGTTGGGGGGAAAATGGAGAGGGAAACGTGGAGAACCAATTTGAGGGGGCTGGTACATCTCTGAAGGGGTATCCCATAGTTGACTGGGGTTTTAATCTGCCATATACATACATTTCTTCAATTGCATGTTATTAAATAAGTGTACATGTGTGAAGATAATCTCACTGAAATGTGGCCATGTTGTCCCTGATGAAGCATCCCGGGATGGACGCGAAACATGTTGTGTATTTTTTTATTTTTACTTTCATACCTTTGTTTAATGTTACATTTTATTAATATAACAAAACAATGGAGGTCCAAGGATAATCCTTTCCAGTCTGCATAGCCTGCCTGCGTCCCGGGCAGCCACCACAATTTTCTTTATGGATAACCAATGGAATCGCATCTTTGATACATTACAAGTGACAAACATCATCACCGATTATATTTCCATCTTCAGACGCCGATTCAACAAGAATTATGTACTTTTTGAAATTAAAATGGCTTGAGATGGGAACTACTCTCCATAAAATGGCCTAAAATTATACTATACATCATCCGCCACTTTATTAGGTTACACCAAATGTCCAAGCACGTTAACATTAATTTCTAATCACCACTACATGCTGGCCAACTCAGTGCATTAGGCATCGTAGACATTTCAGGCAAGACATCTCCTGCAAGTTCAAACCGAAGCATCAGTATGGGGATAGGAAAGAAGGTGATTGAATTGTTTGGATGCTTTGAACGTAGGCATGGTTGTTGGTGGCCAGAAGGGCTGGTCTGAGTATTGTCAGAAACTGTCTGATCACTGGATTTTTTCACGACAACCATCTCTAGGGTTTCACAGACGGAACTGGTCCGAAAAGAAAAAAACACCAATCCATGGCGGCAGTTCTGTGGGCGGAAACTGCTTGTGATGCAAACGAGGTCAGATGAGGAGGAATGGGCAGAACGGTTCGAGATGGATAGAAAGGCAAAGTGATCAATCCACCCGCGTTACAAACCCAAGGTAGGCAAAAGAGATCATCTGAACGAACAGTACGTCGAACTTTAAGGAGCAGACGGCTATTACAGCAGGAGAAGACCACACCGCGGTGCCACTCATTTCAGCTAAGATCGGACAAATGAGCTTACAATTTGCACAAAAACTCATACCGAAATTGGAACGAGTAGAAGATTGAAAACGTCTGCCTGGTTGGATGAGTCGACGATTTACTGCGCAACACATTCGGATGGGTTTAGGGTCAGAATTTGGCGAGTCAACAACATGAAAGCTGGATCCATCATCTCCTTGTATCAACTGGTTCAGGCTGGTGGGGTGGTCTGTTGTTGGGGAATAATTGTTGGACTCTTGGCCCTTGGTGACCATGAGCATAGTTACAAAGCCACAGCCTACCTGAGTATTGTGATGACCATGTCCATCCATTATGGACCACAATGTACCCAAACACTGATGGCTAATTTTCACAGGGATAATGCCACCAATGTAATAGCTGAATCTAATCTAGACTGGTGTCTGGAACATGACAATGAGTTCACTGTACTAAAAGGCCTACACATTCACCAGATCTCATCAATTAGAGATGCTTGGGCAATGAGATGTATATACGGGACTTATCGCATATAGTACAACTGGTGATCTCCATTCACCCTGCCCTCACTTCCCTCTCCTCAATAAACAAACTTATTAAAGGAAACACCATAAGGACTACATAACTGAGGGTTTTCTGCAAAAATCTGGTTATCATACATAAGCCTATGCTGCCTTTATCACACTTTCAATATAATAATTTCCATTATTTTTATAGAGCACACAATTTCCGTGGCACCTACTAACGGAGCTCTGCCAGCTCAGTCCCGTTCCCCAATGGCTATAGCTAAGTATAAAAATTTTCATCTATTTATGCAGATTAACTTCAGTTGCTACGGGATGTGGATTAGCCGTGCAAAGCTCATTCAGGGATAAGACTTAACACCATGCCCCGTAGCATCTGAGTCTCGGGAGCAGGGTATGAGGCGTAAATGTGCCCAGGACCCTTGTTGTAGCAAACGATCTAGGGATCAGAGTTTGGTTAATGCAGCATGAAACTCAGAAGGTGGGTGGGGGTAAGTAGCTGAAGAGCCAACCCAAATATAAATTTGTCAGTGGCATCTTGTTATGTTTTTTTATACAAAAGGCCTTAGCGGTAGATTATAGTAGGATCATGTGTAGTCTCCACAAGAGTGCAGTATAAAGGACCCTCAAACAATAAAAGACTGTATGGGGCTGGAGATAATCTCAAAATAAAAATAGCATAATAAAAACACAATTATTTCATACTGGTTTAAATTATATCGGACGACACAACAGATGCGTTTAGATTTGTTAACCTTGTTTAAATCCTTAATCATAGTCCTAAATCATACAGTTGCACCAAGCATTTAAAGAAATCTCCCATCAAAAATCCATATGATTAAACCAGGGGCCACTATCATTAGATCCCAGGCATGTGATGTGGGATTCTCATTTTGTTATCTACTTCTAAAATCAACCCAAAATTATGATAATGTGCCTGAAGAGGCTCTCAGGGACATTTACTAGGACCCCTAGTGACAACAGTTCGCAGGCGTTACAATGACAGGAACAGTTCTACCCAAACCCCTGCTCTCTCTTTTGCTTGTTTAACCCTACGGACGCAGGGTGTTTTCCGCTCACTTCTCGCTCCCACCTTCAAAATATCATAACTTTTATTTTTGACGTGCTACAGCCTGTGGTGTGAGGATGTATTTCGGCGTGTACAAATTTTACTTCTCCCTGTAATGTTATTGATTTTAACATGCGTGTGTACCGAGAAGCTGAAAAAAAAATTCCAAAGTGGAAATGCAAAATTTAAAAAACGACGTGGTCACGTTATTGTGGCTCACGTTTTTTTTCGACTTTGAGGTCGTTTGCTTTGCCATCTTTGACGTAAGAACTTTTAATCACATAATGTGTGACGGCGAGAGCAGATCATTTTTTGTGTGAACAAAAGTTTCATGCTACCATTTGAAGTCTGTTGCGACTTTGCTTCTTTTTTATTTCATTTGTTAGTGTGAGTAAAACACGGTTTGTACAAAGTCGCATTCGGACATTTGGGCCATTTCCGCGCATCGGAGGTCACGCTGGCTTTAACCGTTCTTTATATTGATAGATGGGCATTTGGACCGCAAGAAAACCTAATGGGTTGTGATTTTTACTGTGATGTTTTAGATCAGTTCTAGGGAAAGGGGTGTTGATTTTATTTAATTATTTATAATTTTATGAATTTTTGAATTTTTAAACTTTTTTTTCTTTTTTTTCACAACTATTTCTAGGCCCATCTAGGGTACATTAACCCAGTGGTCAGATCGCTCCTTACTATATACTGCAATACTTCTGATTGCATATTATTGGCATTTGCAAGTCATTCATTACAATAGCCACATGCTCGTTTGGGACCAAAGGCTACCATGGCAACAATACGCCGCCCCCGACTGCTGGTTCATAGTAGCGTTGGGGGCTTGCTCAATATGCAACAACCCCACTATGTATGAAGAGGATATCAGCCGCATGAGCCCTCTCCATTACATCCTTATACCTCTGCGCGCGTAGAGTTCGACAGGCGCAGAGCGTTACAGCTTTAAGATAATTGTAAAATTCCTATGAAGCACAGCGCTACAGCTAGCATACTGGGACATAAATATGTATAAGAGTATGTAAAAAGAGCAAAAAGGAAAAGGGGAAGAAACAGACAAACTGATATAGATGTATCAAGACTATATGTACTATAACTGCTTGTTGGAAACCACTCAGATCTTACAATTTGTTAAAATGAAAGTGAGCTTGATTGGTTTCACTGAAAACTAGAAAATTTTACAATCAGACCATTGTGATACAATCCACCAAGTCTGTAATGGTAATTTAACTATCTAAAGTATTACATTCTTCAGCCACAATGGAACATCTGCCGATTATACTGTCAACGGAGGCAGAGAAGGCATTTGTATGGTGAAGGTAAGCTGGTGTATATTCAAGTCCTTTGCACATATGGCATCGGGACATAGCACGTTTTGTTGGTCATGTCCCTATATTTCTAGCCTCTCTGCATCGTCAGGAGGAATGGCACTCTCAGGATAGTTTGAAATGAGAAATGGTCACCAGGAGTGCATGCCCACATTCCCATTGCTTTTTGATCTCCTGGAACCTTTCCCGCGCCATGTACTGTGCCTAACATGACATCGAAGGGATAGGGGTCTGTTAAACATAGCGGCTTCTTGCCAAACACTTCTCGTTTTTATAGACAACTCCACAATATACCTCCCCAAACCTTAATGCCAGAAAATACCCCATTCGCCAATTGTCAATCTTCCGCATCAATTGGTCCAAATCCAAAGCTTTTGACTACTCCCTACTAGAGCCCCTTTAAGGAAACATTAGAATGGTCATTCATTTTCAAATGTGGTACTGATAGCATCAGTTACTTGGGGATCCAATGTCAGCTGAACCTATCTAGACTCTACACTATTAACTTTTACCATAACTCAAAGGGTACCTAGAGGACATGCTCCACGTTGGTTCCAAAGGCATTCTGTTCGGTGCAGATGCGACTTATCCGAGAGAATTCATTTATACCTCCACGCCTCTTCCATTGCGTTGTTTACCTTCAAAAACCCTGAATATGAAATATAGCCCGGTTCTCTACCTTGTTCAGATGGCCCATCAATACTACCAAAAACATCCTTTCATCTCTGAATGCCTCCAGGACAAAATATTTGGGTGGTAGACCTTTGCAGAATTAAGCATACCCCTATATCAGCCAATGTATCGGGAGGAAGGGATTACATGCACCATAAGAGGATGTCATTATAGTGCCTATTATGGCCAGAAGCCTGGATTAGGCTGTAATTTCAGCTTGAACCCTGGATATGACTGGTTAGACACTTGAGGGGGAGAGTAGAACTCCCGTAAAAGACCATTCACACGAGTGGTTAGACAATTTATACTGTAAGTTGAAGCAGTAAGGGAAAGGATACTGCCAAAACACTCCCATTGACTCCATATTAGGCCACCCCGACTGTTACTGCAGATCGATATCTGTCCGAGGACATTGTTTTCACAACAATGGAGAAGAGGGTAAATTAGACGCAGAACACGTGAGTTTACTCAACAGCTTATGCGGTCACAGAGAACTACCCATAAAAGCGTGGAAAGATCACTAATTGCGGCATATTGAACACTCATTCCCTTGCTCTAATTCATCCAATAGAATCAACTTCTGTTAAATGCCTTTGTACTATCAATGGGAAAACTACGTACAGCTCTCTCTGCAGATGTCTTGTCTTTATCATTCTTATGATCCCACAGCCCAAACTAACTTGACCGCATGTGAAAATGACCTCACACATCTCTCTCCACCCAACAAAAGTTACGGACTTTATGTTTGTCATAGACACTTGGTATAAGTTCAGTACCAGGAAGCGAGTACTCTCCGCCGATGGGACAGGTCCTAACCGGTTTGCAATCTATGTTCCACAAAGTGCCTTTCACATGCGAAATGGGAGAAAGTCCTTCTTCATGTAAACATGTGGACCTACAACATTTATATTATTTTTTCTTATTGCTTCTACTGGTGGAAAAGTCAATGAGGTTGGACCCTCCTCCTTCTTAGACTCACCATTTGACGGGACATACTAAACACTCTTTGTCTAAGATACTAATTATGGCAGCACGCCGATCTTGCATTTCTGATACTTTTAAAACACGACTACCTCTCCGACAAAGCCATGGGGGTCAATAGGTTAATGATGGAAGAACGTACCTGTCGCTCCATGGCACATATGCATAGTTCATAAAACTGGCAAAGTGGCTCCCTATTTCAGCAAGCCTGCTGAAATAGTAAATGGTATTCATCTGAGAAGTGGAGGGAGCCTCTTTCCTCCTCTGTTTTTTTTTAGCTACTCCCCCCTGCTCTGTGCGGGATATCCCCCTAGCTTTTCACGCACTTCCAATCGTGTTCCAGACTTAATCCCCTACCTTCTTTTTTTACTTGCGCTTCCGCCTCCTTTACCTTTCTTTTAATTTTCTGGCCTTTCACATCTCTTTCTCTGGTCTTTTTGAGATTCACGGGTGCGCCGTTGACGGCTGGCATGAGCGGACGCTTATGCTTGCGTATTCTCGACTTTGAATAAGTGTTATTTGTTGGATTACTCCTGATTCTAATCCTTACCGATGTTACATTTTTATTTCTTATAGTACTGCTTGATGGACCGCAGTGTCCTGGCTTCTACCTTCCCTACGCAATAAGCCCATATAGATAAAAAAAAGAAGCTTGGTTTCCACGTTAAGCCAGTGGATCTTCATTCATAAGATGGGGTACATGTTTTGCAAGTTTGCATAGTGAATGTACACACATATATTCACAGTCCTGAATCAACTGCACTGGATTGCGCCACGGATTGCTGTTCCGGTACATGTGCTCGGTCAATATGGTTTTATCAGCTCTCTTGTGTGTCACTTATAGAACCGAAACTGTCGTTCGACATCACAGACTAGAGGATAGTTTAAGAACGGTTGGTTCATTTTTGTGGTAACACAAGGGACCATGCTAATGCTTTCCATGCAAATGTGTGTTAGAGCGGACGGTCCTAAAACAGGTCGTTCTGCCGCCGGGGGGATGCAGGTAATTCCTCGGTGGGCCCAACTCACTGTCATTGATGGCGGGGGCGACCCGTTCGTTCCATTCGGAGGCCACCTGACCTAGTGGCTGCAATAGTAAGCCAAGCTGGATACAGCTTTGTGGTCCTTATCTTTGTTTTAAATAAAAAGCTTGTTACTATTTAGACCTTACAACACCAACGTTTTCTTTGGTATTTAAGTACAGCCCAAAGCTGTCATGTGATCCGCGGGCCGGCTCGCTTTCCGGCGCACCGTCACACCTGGAATTAGAGTGCTGCCGCGTTAGTGACGTCATTGAGCGGCCGCGCCGTGACGTCAGACGACGGTGCACGCATCTCTCCCCGTCCCACGGCGCAGGCAGTCAACATAGACAGGACCAGGATGAGGAGTAAGTTTTTTTTTTTCCCTAATGGCCAACACAATGTGAGGTGGGGGTTAATTGTATGGGCCTGTTGACATAGGGGGTTATGTGTATGGGGGGCCTAACTAATAACTATGAAGGGGTGTTAATGGGGGGGGGGCAAAACTATAATATGAAGGGGTTGATTGTGTCGGGGTGGGCTAGAACTATAGAGTGAGGGGGGTTAATAGTGTATGGGCCGGTCACATAACTATGATATGAAGGGGGGTTAAGGTGGTAGGGGGGGGCTAAACTATATGAAGGGGGGTTAATTGTATGGGTGGGGCCTAAACTATTATGAAGGGGGTAATGTTGTATGGGGGCCTAACTATGATATGAAGGGGGGGTTAATGTTTATGGGGCCTAACTATAATATGATGGGGGGTTTAATGTGTATAGGGGGGCTAACTATAATATGAAGGGGGTTTAAGTGTATGGGGGCTATATAAAATGAGGGGGTTAATGTGTATGGGGGGGGGGCTAACTATGATATGAAGGGGGGTTAATGTGTATGGGGGGCCAACTGATATGAAGGGGGGTTTTAATGTTTAGGGGGGGTCTAACGATGATATGAAGGGGGGTTTATGTTTAATGGGGGGTCTAACTGTTTATGCAGGGTAATGGTTATGGGGGGAAGTATCTGATCGGGATTAAGTGATGGGGTCTATTGATGGGTATGTAAGGGGCCTAACTATGATATGAAGGGGGGTCGGGAGGGGGGTTAATGTGTATGGGGGGTCTAACTATGATATGAAGGGGGGTTTAATGTGTATGGGGGGGTCTAACTATGATATGAAGGGGGGTTTAATGTGCATGGGGGGGTAACTATAATATGAAGGGGGGTTTAATGTGCATGGGGGGGTAACTATAATATGAAGGGGGGTGGAAACATGTATGGGGGGGTCTTACTAGAATCTGGAGGGGACAGTGTGTATGGAGGTGGCCTATTTAAAAAATCTAGAGGGGGGTAAATGTTAAATGCTTAGGTGGGGTGTATAATAAGGGGGGCAGTGTGTATATACAATATACAGAAATAAAACTATTTATATGTAGAGGGAACGTGTCAGCAGGGAGTTTCCCAGTAACCAGCGCCCTGTGCAGCAAGTCCTGTGCAGATACTAGGTGTAAGTAAATAAATAGGAGGCAAGTTGTAAAAATGTATAATTGAAGGGATACTATATGCTCATTAATAAGTTGGAGGGGATTATATGTATAATAATAATTAGGATAATAATAATAATAATAATGGTATAAAAACATATTAGTACATTTTGTATATAATAAGTAGATAGTACATTTTTTTAGTAGGGGAAATTAATAAAAATAATTAGAAGGGACATTAAATAGATAAATTAATTCATTAAAATAATTCACAGAGGAACCAAATATTGGGGGTCATTTACTTACCCGGTCCTGTCGCGATCCAGCGCGCGTTCACCAACAAGGATTCGGGTCTTGCGGCGATTCACTAAGGTCGTGCGACTGATGTCCACCAGGTGTCGCTGCTGAGCCGAGGTCCGCCAGAGTTCCCCAGTATATCCTTGGTGCATGTAAGTTAGCGCGATTTTTCCGATGGCCACGCCCCCAGATTTTCAGCGCATGCACCGATGCGACACAATCCAATCGTGTGTGCCAAAATCCCAGGGGAATACGGTGCAAAACGGTAAAATTCGGGGAAACTGACGAAAATGTGCGATTTGGACCCTTAGTAAATGACCCCCATTAATTAATGGGGGAGCCATACTTTTTAATGGCACAGTATTATTTATTTACAGACTGTAGTATAGTAATATATTTGGGGGTAACAATGTAGATTTGGGGGTTTCTTATGTAGATTCTTTAGAAGTACAGTGTGGGACATTGTTTTATCCAGGTGACATTATACTGTAAGTAACTGTAGTATTTTTAGGGGCGCAGTGCGGGGGATCTGCTTCCCAGAGCTGAACACATCTGCCAGAAAATTCTACAACCAGATTTTACGACGAATCTGGACGTGAAGGAGGTACAAGATCCTACTTCTCCCTGTGTCAGATCAGTATTGTAGTCACTGAATAACCTTCTAGTGTGAGACAGGTCTCAGAGTATGTACGGTTATATCTATAGGGTCAGAGACCAGGTGTGACTTGTCTATGTGGTGCGGGGACGCCACAGTAGGGTTATTGTCATCAGTTCTTGTAAAGGTTTTCAGCATTTCCTTATTGGAAGGTTGGTGCAGTGCGAACACTTACATCCCTAACCACTGCCCGGGACACCAGGGGTAACTCTTATACTATTTCTAACATTAATGCCCTGAGGTAATGTCACCACTGCAGCCCCTGTACACAAACCAAGAGCCGAGCGCTAGCAGAGAGGGATTAGCTTATCCTTTATTTCACTGCCCCCGAGTGCTTAGAAATTCCCTTATCCTAGAATATTTCTATGTAGTAGTAGGTGGGCCCCCAAAATCAATTTCACTGGTGGTCCCCAGGTACCCCAGTCCGACCCTGGTTAGGAGGGTAAGATGCTGATAAAAGCGCTGCCCAATTGAGAATATGCCTAGAGGCAGACGGGGCAGACAAACCCCATGGGCAAATGAAACTCTACCCACTCCGTTGGTCATCTGGGACTTTACTTCCTAATATAAAGAACTGGAAACCAATAAGGATACTCCTATAGTTAGAGCTATGTAAAGAGTGACCAGCCCATTGTACCCATAATTAACAAATGTGTCTTATCTGTGGGAAAATGAGTCTCCTCCAAACATACTTTGCAGATTTGAAGGTGTAGAAAGTGTGTCACTGCTAGTCATGGCCCTCAAATGTCCGTTAAGCTGTGGCTGAGGAGTGCGAGTGGAGTCTCGAGTTCGACTAAAAATTTCACAATTGATTGGTCAGACCCTGTTTAGGAGGATTCATATAGGAGAGTCAAGTGTGAAGAAGGTATATGAATACCAAATAGTGGGCAGATAAAGGCAGCTTCCCACACATTTTAACAAGAGACAGTCTAAGACAGTGATGGCGAACCTTTTACAGACTGAGTGCCCAAAGTACATCCAAAATCCCCTTATTTACCGTGAAGTGCCAGCATGGAATTTTATACAGTACCTTACTGCTACCTGTTCTTCCACATCTTTCAATTGTATCAGCCGCCTAAGGCCACCAATATAGGTGACAGAGGAAGGCAAATTCAAGACTATGCATGGTAGCTTCTTTCCGGATCTCTCTGTACAGGAAGAAATGGTGGGTCCACAGATGACCTCCAACAGATAATGCAGTTCTGTTAACACCTTCTTACTTCCCCGCAGTTCCAAACACCCAATAAGTGTCACTTTAAAATAGCGCTGAGAGCGCATCTCTTAAGTTGAATATTCAGTGTTTGGTGAACTCTGTCCTTGGACAATGGCCTGAGTGCCCGCAGAAAGGGCTCCGAGTGCCACCTCTGGCACCCGTGCCATAGGTTCACCATCACTGGTCTAAGAGGTCAAAGCTTAGCTGGAATCCGACTCCAAAGTAGCCATTTAGCGATTTATACAAGGCCTGAGTGTATTATAGCAAGTCAGGAGGCATTGCGGAGAAGTTGATTGTGCCATATAAACATTCCCCCACCCACGGGGTCTCACCACACTTTTACAGGTAAAGAAACAAATAAAAAGCATTGGAATTATTCAGATGCACCATAAAGACATTTTTATATCAACATGCCTGAGGCTATTGGAACTTGTCATCATATAAAAATGACCTTCTTGATGACAGGTTCCCTTAAAGAAGCCTAGTCCTGAAGCACTAAAGAAGATCAACCCTATGAAGCGTATATCCCTACACTGTGGAGTTCCTTGGTGAGAGTCATTGATGGCAAGTGTTATGTAAATCAGAGACCTGGAAAATAAGGTCATGTAGCAGACAAGAACCCTGCATCTAAGCTTCCTGACCCTGTAAATAAGGAAACCTGAGAACTGCAGTTGAACCTGATTTTTTAATGTTTTGGGTGGAGTTATGCTAAGAACAGCATGAGAACTTACATCACTATATGTTATGTTTTATACAAATGTATCATCATTAGGGTAGCTTTAGGCATTGTAAGGGTTATACCAATATAAATGGTATAGCTTCTTGATGTCTTACTAATATAAGTCTCTATTGTATGTTCCTTTATAATGCTAAACACTGTTCTCCACCTATAGCTTGAGTAATGCAGTAGACATTTTATATAATGTTATTAGCTTTGTAATTATCTCTTGGAGTTACTCTAATTTCACAATCCTTCAGCGTGTTTTCTTTGGCAACTAACAGTATGTTGTATTATGTGCGGTTGAATGTTAATATTGAGGTGGGAGTTGATGCAAACTTCCAACTTATTTTTTTAGCAGAATTGCTATTTTATGTACACATTCATATAATGTCCAAACTGTGGCTAATTCTACTTTACAGTATATAGCAAACATGTAGTACAAACACAGAGGGATAGATTTATCAAAAGTGTATAAAAATATGACACAAGTCTACAGTAAGATGAACAGTATAAGATTTATCTGAAGTGTCAACTGTGGCATAATGTACAACTGGTCTAAATTTGGAGCTCCTTTTGCTTCATCTGTACCTGGTATCTCCTGTGTGTTTACTTCAAATTGCTCATCTAAATTTTTTTACAGACCGGGATTTTGAACTCAGAAAGGGGAAAACATTCAATGAAAAATGGTAATATTCCTTGTTTGCGTCTCAAAATAGTTTACTGGCCCTAAAAAAGCGTATAATGAAATTAAAAATGGCATGCCAGGGGATACCGGCGGATGTTTTGAGACCTTTTTGGAGGTGTATAGCTGGTTGGAGAATAAACCATGGAAATAAGGATTTTAAAACCCCTGTCCCTTCAGTTATTATGGGAAATGTTAGATTGGTAGTAAATAAAATTGACGATTTATGTGCAATGGTCAAATTTAAAAAAGAATTTCAATTAGTCAATTTGATGTTTTTCTGTGAAACATGGTTAAAGGAAGAGATTCCTGATGCATTAGTTGCAAAACCAAGACTTCAGTTTGTGAGGGTGGATTGGGTAACTGTAAGGCCCCTTCTACACTAGCGAGTGTGATGCGATGAACTCGCATCACACTCGCAACGCAAGCTGCGGGAACCACGGCCCGAACGCTGCACCCGCAGTGAATGACATGCTGAGTTCACCCCCGGTGCAGCGTTCGGCCGTGCGTTCCCGGCAGCTTGCGTTGCGAGTGTGATGCGAGTTCATCGCATCACACTCGCTAGGGTGAAGGGCCTAAGGCCCCTTCTACACTTGCGAGTGTGATGGAATGAACTTGCATCAAACTCGCACGGCATGCTGCTCACCGGGTCTTAACACAACAAAGTTGCTACTATTGAGAAGTTTTATAAATGAAGGAACAATGAATGTATTCTTAGAATTAATAACCTATAATTTCGGAAATATTTCAAATAAAGAAAATATTTAGAGTCGTTTAAAACTAATGCTTTCATTATCCATTGCTCATGGTCATCACAGCACCATAAATAAAGAGATAGGCTCCTTAATATTCTGGGCTCCTTAGCTGCTACTCCTGAAGGCCTAGTCTGTGCCTGTTAAGTTTTCCCTCCTTATTAACATCCTCCTTTCCTCATCTACCTTTGTCTATGAATTGTTCCATTCACTTCAGTGCAATACAGTTACTTTTTATCAGTTCTGCCATCAAGCACACAGAGCTAGCAATGTTTAACACTGCCTCATTGCACTACAGTTATGGCTAAAAATAAACCTATTTGCACACACCATTAAACCAGAATGGCAGTCAAAGTATTAAACAGTTTACAAAAGTCTTACATCCAGCGCTCTCATAACAAAAGCAATTAGAGGAACAGGGAGGTCACCAGAAACTAGAAAATCGACTTTTTATCCACAGCCTCTTATAGTGGATTGTAAAAGTATTCATACACTTTGTACTCCCTTTACTTTTAAACTTTTCAAGTACAAAGCTTAAATTAAATTTATTGATATTTTATATATAATACACAACCCATAGTAACCCTCAGGATGAGGAGAAAAGAGTGAGGCAATCTGACAACATCAAAAATAAGTATAGAAAATAAACAATCTTTATTTATGC
This sequence comes from Engystomops pustulosus, assembly GCA_019512145.1. Taxonomy (NCBI): domain Eukaryota; kingdom Metazoa; phylum Chordata; class Amphibia; order Anura; family Leptodactylidae; genus Engystomops; species Engystomops pustulosus. Next base: position 114,644,597 of record CM033641.1, read on the forward strand.
AGACATATATACTGTACACATAAACACAATTAAAAGTTGTAGAGTACATGACAGGGTTGTGGGGTAAATATACAGCAGAGAAAAAGACAGTCATACCGGGACATATGTAGGTTGTATAAAATATTTGGAAGGGCTGGTATATATAGGGTGAACACCTGGGAGTAGTATAAATACATGCTATGATAATGGCACAGCTAATGTTTGTGCCAATATAGTAGAGCAAGCAGACAGATTTGGAATCTTAAAACAAGTTCTTTCCAGTATTAGGGGTAAAAGTGCACAATGTCGGGGGATGACTGCCACCCCGACACGCGTTTCGGCTCGTATTGAGCCTTCTCGTATTGAGCCTTCGTCACCCCCAGACGAAGGCTCAATACGAGCCGAAAGAAGCGCCGGGGCGGCAGTCATCCCCCGACATTGTGTACTTTTACCTTTGAATTGCAAATCTATGAATGTTTGTTGAAGTGTTTTGAACAGGGCAATAATTCAATTAATGAAGTAGGGCTGTGTTTCAAAAACAGAAACTTTGTTTTTCCAATCCTAGGGCTCCTACATGACTCCTTGTCCTGCAGTCTTCCTCTGATGTAGCAACCGTAGAAAGAAGTAAGGGGTTAAGTGTGAGTTTCTTCTCTTCATTAGTACAAACATGCATTCTCAAATTCTCAGATAGCAGCTTATCGGAGCACCACCCGTTGTCCTCTTCTGCACTCCTCCCATCTTCTCATGGCTCCTCCCAGCACTGCAGGCAGAGGCACATCTATGCATTCTGCATACCTCTCAACTGTTCTAGATTCTGTGGGACAGTCCCGGTTTTTGGGCTTTGTCCCACTGTCATGGGCAGCTTGGAGATTGTCCCACGCTGCCCCTATTTCCCCTCAATTTGTCCTGCATCCTCCTGGTCGCATACATTAGAACTGCAGAGCAACCGAAGCATCAAGACCAGGAGGAAGCAAGACCAGCCCCTGCTACCTCCTCACTTAATGTCTGCATGAGTCATGTGAGGAGGTAGCTCCACCCCTAAAATGACCCTGCCTCCTCCGTGAGTCAGTCGGAGCCCAGGAGAAGAAGTGACTGCTGCGGGGAACACGGTAGGTATGAAACATGTTTTTTTTTTTTTTTTAATACCAGGGGACAATGGGCCAATAAGAGATGACATGAGGCCACAGAAGGAGGCTGGAGGACAGGAGGCCACGGGAGGAGGCTGGTGGACCGGAGGCCACAGGAAGAGGCTGGAGGAAGGGGCCACAGGAGGAGGCTAAAGGACAGGGGGCCACAGGAGGAGGCTGGAGGACAGGAGCCCACACTAGGAGGCTGGAGGATAGGAGACCACAGGAGGTGACAGGAAGAGCCTACAGGAGGATTCTGGAGGAGGCTAGGGGACTGGAGGAGCCTGAAGGACAGGAGGCCACAGTAGGAGACTGGATAAAATTAAATAGGGGTCCATGGGGGGTTCTGTACACATTAATATGAATCGTTTTTGCTGTAACAGAATAATGGAAGTACCTTATCCTTTCCCATGATTCTTGGACTTTCATTCCTTAAATACTCTGCACCTTGTCTTGTGCTTTTAGACTACAACACATTTGTCTGAAACACGTCAGTTTCTTGCAGACTTAATGGTGTTGTTTTGAAACAACATTTTATTTAAGTTTCCAGCAAAAGCTTAAAAAAGATTGTGTGGTAGCAATCTTCATTGTTTCCAGTGTGTTCACCATATTTTGTGAAGGATAGCATTTGGGAAGGGCTCTATCCCAATGCTAGGTGAGGGGTGCTGGTGTGTAACTCTAAGTTCCCCAGTGTCCCTTTCAGTGCTTCCTGATTATACCTTTGTGTGTATTGGAAGGGGGTTACCAGTTCCACAATTTCTGTCCTGGACATATGTGTCGTAATAAATTTCCTCCATTTTCTGAAAAAGCCTTTTGTTTGCTTTTCTTAGTGCCTTAACGTCTCTACTCTGTCTTGTCTAATTAAATATCTCAATGGTATTATTTTAATCCACCCTAGCTTTTTACTACGATGAATCAAAGCAATATTTTTATGAAATAAATATATATATTTTTTCCTGTTTGGAGCTCGGATGATGGATTTCCTATGGAATTTTTGAATATGTAGCTTTCTGTTCGTTCCCACACTGCTGTCCCTGCATCAGCCGAAGGAAAATCTATGCCACATTTGGAAGGGAAGTGAGCAGAATAGTTTTTTCTTCTTTACCGATTTTTTTGTACTATGCCTGTGGCTGGGGCAAAGGGCATGGTTTAGAAAAAAGGGCGAGGGGCTTTCCTCTTTCTCTCACCCAAATGTTGGGAGGTATGCACCCTGACTGCGTACACTTTATGATGCATCGATGTTGGAGCCACTGCTGGGCATATTATTATTAAGGGAGGCCACAGCTAGGCATATTATTATTATGGGAGGCCGCTGCTAGGCATATAATTATCATGGGAGGCCGCTGCTAGGCATTTTATATTATGGGAGGCTGCTGCTAGGTATATTATCATTAAATAAGGCCGCTGCTAGGCATTTTATCAGTGAATGGAGCCCGCTGCTGGGCATTTTATCAATTAAGGGAGGCCACTGCTGGGCATATTTTTTATTAAGCAAGGCCTCTGCTGGGCACATTATTATTATTAAGGGAGGCCACTGCTGGGCATATTATTATTAAAGGACACCACTGTTGGGCATTTTAGCAGTAAAGGGAGCCACTGGTGGGCATTTAAGTAGTTAAGTGATGCCGCTGCTGACAATTTTACTAGTGAATGGAGGCTGCTGCTGGACATTTTATTAGTGAGAGAGGGCCATTGCTGTGCACTTTATTAGTGAAGGGAGGCTGCTAGTGGACATTTTATTAGTGAGTTGAGCCTATTGCTGGGCATGTTATTAGTGAAGGAGGGCCATTGCTGGGCATGTTTTAGTGAAGGAGGGCTGCTGCTGGACATTGCATTAGTGAGGGGAGGCCATTGGTGGGCATTTTATTAGTGAAGGGAAGCCGCTGCTGGGCAATTTATTAGTGAAGGGAGGCCACTGCTTGGCATTTTATTATAGAAAGCAGGCCACTGCTGGACATTTTATTAGTGAGGGGAGGCCGCTGCTGGACATGTTATCAGTGAAGGGAGGCCGCTCCTGGACATGTTATTAGTGAAGGGAGGCCACTGCTGGACATTTTATTTGTGAAGCGAGGCCACTGCTGGGCATGTTATCAGTGAAGGGAGATCATTGCTTGGCATTTTATTAATGAAGGGAGGCCACTGCTAGATATTTTAGCAGTGAAGGGAAACCCCTGCTGGGACATTATATTTGTGAAGGGAGGCCACTTCTAGGCATTTTATTATTAAGGAAGGCCGCTGCTTGGAATTTTATTGGTATTTGTAATGGAGACTACTTTTGGGCATTTTATTAGTGAACGGAGGCCACTGCTAGGCTTTTTTTTAGTCAGGGGAGGGTGCTGCTGGACACATTGGGACACATTTACTAAGGGCCCGAATCACGTTTTTCCGCCTGGTTTCACAAATTTTTCCAATTTGCGCCGAATTGCCCCGGGATTTTGGTGCACGTGATTGGATTGTGGCGCAGTGGCCCCGGCTTTCACACGAAATCGGGGGGGTTTGGAAAACCCAACGGATTCGTAAAAACTGCTGAATTTAAAAAAAAATTGTGTCGCAAAAATAAAACTGACATACACCGGAACGAAGGAGGTGAATTTCGGCGGTCTTCAGCGCAGCAGCGACACCTAGTTGACATCGAGTGCACGACCTTAGTGGATCCCGGCAGAACCCAAATCAGCGTCGGAGAACATGCCCCTGGATCGCGACTGGATCGAGTAAGTAAATCTGCCCCATTATTTGTGAAGGGAGGCTGCTGCTTGGACATTGTATCAGTTAAGGGAGGCTGCTGCTTGGAACTTTATTATTGATGGGAAGCTGCTGCTAGGCTTTTTATTAGTGAAGAGAGGCCACTGCTGGACACTGAATTAGTAAAGGGAGGCTGCTGTTGAACATTTTATTTAAGAGTAGTTGCTGCTTTTGTCATCCTAGGCCTATAATCAAATCAATAAGTTTTCCCAGATATTTGTGGTAAAGTACCTCAGCTCATACTTGGCTTGGCTTATACTCAAGTAAATATGGTAAATCTACTCATATCTATGTTTTACCAAATGTATCATCCAGGCTCAATACAGGCTCAACATCTTACAGAAACATCAACTTTTAGAGAAAAGCATTAATAGTCTATTCAAGTACAGACGGTCCCCTACTTAAGAACACTTGACTTATAGACGACCCATAGTTACAAACAGACCTCTGGATGTTGGTAATTTACTGTACTTAAGCCCCAGGCTGCAATAAGCTACTTTGCCAGTTATCAAAGGTGTCTGCAATTAAGATTTAGTGTTAATACTGATTCTTATGAGAATCCAACATTTTACAAATCCAATTGTCACAGAAACCAAAAACTTTATGGCTGGGGTTACAATTATAAAATACACAGTTCTGACCAAATTCAGCTTAAGAACAAACCTACAGAACCTATCCTGTATGTAATCCGGGGACTGTCTGTAAATAGATTTAAAAAATAAAGTTGTTAATGAGTATTAATTACTTATTATGCATACATGTTCTATTATACAGTATTTAGCACCACAACGATTATTACAAACTTTCCAGACCTAATAAAGTACCAGGATTACCAAACAATTAGCATTTTTCCAGAAATCAAGCTAAATTTCTACATGTGCTTCAAGTGTAGGAAGTTCAATTGCAATAACAGCTACAGTCTATGGACAGACTTGGACTACATTTAAAGCTTAAACTAGAAAAAAAGTTTTGTACCGTGTTAGTTAGTTGAAGAAATTCCGGTTGCTTTTGATAGGTTAAATAAAGTCACCTTTCTGAGATTGTGATACCTTTTAATGGCTAAAAATATAAGATGTTACAAGCAAGCTTTCAGGACTGCTTTCAGGCTTGATATAACAGGCTTAGTGAAGTGTTATAGATTTTATACACAATATGGATCATTTACTCAAATGTCGGATATTCCAACAATTACCGTTTTGCAGCCACATTTAAAAGGGGATTGTGCCGCACGGATTTGGACTGAGTGCGGGATTTAACATTTGAATTTGTGTCACAAACCATGCACTCACATGCACCGGGAAGAAGACGGTGAACTCCAGCGGACCTGAGCAGGGAAGCGACACAAGCAGGAAATCGGGTGCACAATTTTAGTGAATCACGCTGGAGGGACGGGTAAGTAAAGGTGCCCCAATGAAAAGAGGTGATACAAAAAATAATAACAATAATGACAATAACAAAGTTGAGACAGGTCCTTAATTAGATTATTTGGGCAGTGTGATGTTTTATTGCCTCCAAGTTAATGACTTTGAAGTCTCTGATGACCCCACTACCTATAAAAACAACCTCAGGAAAACCACCACATACTCCACAAAGATGACCGCCTAAAGACAATCGGGCACATTTACTAAAGCCCCTGCGCCAGTTTTCTGTTGGACTTTGCACATTCTTTTTAGTGCAAATTGCTTGAGCAGGTATTAAAGAAGTGTATGCACCACATTTGTGTTGCATGCTACCAAATTAGGAGGCGTTCCTAAACTTCCGCAGTCCTGGCCATAATACCCTGGATATGAAGGTCCTAGTATTAAAGGGCAATTTCCAGTCACAAAATGATAGACGAATTTGGGAATACAAATTTATTACCCTCTTTGAGGGACTCAATTTATCAGAGGCATTCACGACCCACTACAACATCTAATAAATGTTACCCTGAGATAGTGAGGTCATCAGAGACTCCAGAGTCATTAACTTGGAGGCAATAAAACATCAAACTAGCCAAGTGATCAAAACATGGACCCTTTGGCCAAATTTGGTGGTCTTATAAACACATACCTGTAAGATTCATACAATAACCTTCCTGATAGAGCATCCAATCAGAGCCCTCACACTTTTATATAAGAACTTACGATCGGAAGAGCCAATTTCCCTGACAAAGAAGGCAGAAGAGCCTTTGAAATGTGTAGGAATGTTGCCTAGTGCGGCTTCCCATAGAAAAGTGACGTCACCTGACTTTGGATTCGCACATGGAGATGATGCCGATTACAACAGCCAGACTGACCCTTCGGTTTCTGTAACCAATAGGACAAGGTGAAAGTAAGAAGAGAGAACTCCACGATTCATATTAAGGACACATCGAGAGACATCCCACAGGTATTCAATACATGGACATCGTTTCACTTGCCAATAGACCATCTATATACAGGCATCACTATAGCGTTCACATGTGACTTTGACATGAATATTTGAACCCGCTTGTGTATGGTACTAAGTGTAGTGTTGCATTGTTTGTTGGTACAGAGCCCTTTAGACAGTACTTCTTGGTTCAGCACAGGTGTAATACTTAGTTTTTTCTATTGGGTTAGTACAAATTGATTTGGAATTATTGGTATCCGGGTGCAGGTCACCGGGTGCACCCCAGCTGCTGCCTCTACATAATTTTTACATTTATAGCTTAGATGACTCCTAAGAAATGTTATACAGCTAATATAAAACCGTGGGTAACTCTATGTTCAGACCTCATTTATTTTCTCCTTCGTATTCAAAAATCTGGAGGATTCCTGACGTATTCAACTTTATTCACATACACTGGGGCTTATTTACGAAGGGTGCACGAATCGCATGTCTGTCGGACTTCCAGACATTTTCGGGATTTGCGATCGGATTTTGCGCTGCGGTGCCGGCTTTCATGCAACACAGATCAGGGGTTGGGCCATCGGACGATCTGACTGATTCGGACTTAGAGCAGGATTTAAGATTCTAATTGTGTCACATCCAATGCGCTTACATGCACCGGGAAGAAGATGGTGAACTCCGGTGGACCTGAGAGGGAAAGCGACACATTCAGGATATCGGGCACACGATCTTCGAGTGCGATCTTCGAGTGCAATCGGAAAATGCACTTTTGGTAACTCCACGGGACCAGGTAAGTAAATGTGCCCCAGTGTATCAATTCATCTTGTTTCTTCCCTAACCCCTGAAAGCAGGAGGAGGAGTGAACATCAGTTCAGAGTGTTCAGGTGTTTTCCCAGTGATGTAATTGTTCTTATGTGGTTACATCACATGGAAGTGAGCATGAGCATATAAGTTGCTCAGCAGGAGGGAAAGATGCAGCTTGTTATGTCTTTCTATCATGTGTTTCTCACAGTACTCAATATACTGTGAGTACAGAAAGTATTCGGACCCCTTTAAATTTTTCACTTTTTTTTCCATTGCAGCCAACTGGTAAGATCATTAATGTACACTCTGCACCCCATCTTGACAGAAAAAAATAGAAACGCGGATACTTTTGCTAATTTATTAAACATGAAAAACTGATATATCACATGGTCATAAGTAGTCATGTGTTTTCATGAAGTGTTTGTGCCAGTATTGTGTCATTGCTGCACTATGCACGCCGCAAAACAATACTGTGCACAGAAAGGGGCATTCCAGTGTATATTCACAGCAGCCGCCACATTTATGTTGGTCTGAACATGCAGAAATTTGCTGTCCTCTGCGATTTATGAATAGATACATTTTGGGAATTGAGCTCATGCTATGTTCATGTCTGCAAAGCAATAGAATATGTACTTGCAGCATATTGGGGCAAATTTATTTACCCGGTCCTGTGGAGTTTCCGAAAGTGCATTGTATGACGATCATGCACTGTACCGCGATTCACTAAGATCGTACGCCCAATATCCTGCATGTGTCGCTTCCACGCTCAGGTCTGCCGGAGTTCACCTTCTTCTTCCAGGTGCATGTAAGTGCTTGATCTTGCGACACAATTTTAAAGGTAAATCCCACACTCAGTCCGAATCCCTGATTTTTGTCGCATGAAAGCCGGCACAGCTGTGCCACAATCCGATCGCGTTCGACAATCCCCAGTTAAATACCTTTCCCAGCAGCGGCACAAATCCTGGAAACGTCAGAAAAACTACATATAAATTTATAGAGGGCTTAGTACAAATAAAGGATTTTCTTGATAACTGTGGGAGTGCTATTGTAATCACAGATAATGCCTCATTAACCCCTTAAGGACGCAGCCATTTTACAGCTTAAGGCCCAGCCCCATTTTTTTGGATTCTGACTTGCGTCGCTTTATATGGTTATAACTTTTGAACACTGTTACTTATTAAAGCGATTCTGAGATTGTTTTTTCCCCACATGTTGTACTTTATTTTAGTGGTAAATGTTGGCTGATAAGTTTTGCGATTATTTTCCAAAAAAAAGACAAAATGATGAATTTTTTGAAAAATTTAACTTTTTTGAAATTTGAAATCATTACATTTTCAGGTAGATAGATTTACCACCTAAATAAGTTGCTGAATACCATTTCCCATATGTCTACTTTACATTTTCATTATTTTTGAAATGTCTGGATAATATATTTTGATGGTTTGCGGCTTACAAATCGAATAGCTATTTTCCGTATTTTCAGAATTTACTCTTTTGCGGATAAATACAGTTTTGAATGAAATTTTACATATTTAGCATCAAAACCCCCTATATAATCAACCCATTTTCAAATCTGCAACCCTCAAACAATCAGAAACAGCTTCTAGGAAGATGGTTAACCCCTTGAGATCCCCTTTAACCCTTTAGAATAGTCAAGTTGTGCCGGTTATACATTCATTTAGCCCTAAAATTTACACATTTCCAAAAGATAAAAATAGAAAACCCACCATAAAATTTGTTCTGCAATTTCTCCTGAGCACAGAGACCCCCCACATGTGGCCGTTACTTGTCTTATGGGCGCACAGCGGGGCGCAGAAGGGAAGGAGCGCCCTGCAGCTGCCAGGATTTTAGTTTTTCTTGTTGCCTCCTTTTGTAGGCTATACATTTTCGGTTTTTCGTTATTGGGGCCATGTGACGGCATTTCTTTTGTGGGATGAGATGCTTTTTCCAATGTTACCATTTTGGGGTTGGTATCACCTATTGTTGAAAATTTAGGAACTCGTTTTTGAGGGCAAGAGTAGAAAAGCATCAATTCTGTACTGGATTTTTTTTTTCGTGTTCACCGTTTAGCCTAGCAATCATGTTATCTTTATTCTAGGGGTTGATACGATTACGGGGATACCAGACTTGAATATATTTTCTTACATTTTACTAAATTTGTCAAATAAAACCATAGTGTGGGGAAAAATCTATAATTTTTGCATTGCCGTTTTCCAAGTGGCATAACATATTTACTTTTTTGGCTAAGGAGCTGGTTGATGGCTTGTTTTTTGTGGAACATGTACATATGTTTTTTTGATCATTTTTATTGCATTTTTTGTAAGATTGAATAGGTAAAAATGATAATTTTTGAATGGATTTTCAACAGTTTTTTTACTGACCGCGGCATTTAACGGGTTACACACATGCGATCGGAGCAGCAATCGCTATACAGGCGGTCCCCTACTTAAGAACACTCGACTTACATACGACCCCTAGTTACAAACTGACCTCTGGATATTGGTAATTTATTGTACTTTAGTCCTAGGCTACAATGATCAGCTGTAACTGTTATCAAATGTGTCTGTAATGAAGCTTTAGTGTTAATATTGATTGTTATGACAACCCAACATTTTTAAAATCCAATTGTTGCAGAGACCAAAAAAGTTCTGGCTGGGATTACAATGATAAAATATACAGTTCCGACTTACATACAAATTCAACTTAAGAACAAACCTACAGTCCCTATCTTGTATGTAACCCGGGGACTGCCTGTATATCATTCCCCATGCAATAACTATATACAACCCCAGACATCACTATATACAGCTCTCCCCCAGCAATCACTATATTCAGCCCCCCAGTAATCACTATATAGCTCCCCCAGCAATCACTGTATACAGCTCCCCCAGCAATCACTGTATACAGCTCCCCCAGCAACCACTATATACAGCTCTCCCAACAATCACTGTATACAGCTCCACCAGCAATCACTGTATACAGCTCCCCAAGCAATCACTGTATACAGCTCCCCCATAAATCACTGTATACAGCTCCCCCATAAATCACTGTATACAGCTCCCTCTGTAATCACTATATACAGCTCTCACAGCAATCACTGTATACAGCCCACAGTAATAAATATATATGGCTCCCCGGCAATAACTATATGCAGCCCCCAACAATACCTATATACAGTCCCAAAGCAATAACTATATACAGCCCCCTATAATAACTATATAACTATATACAGACTCCCTATGATAACTATATACTGCCCCCTACAACTATTAGGTCCCCCGAAAATAACTATATACAGTCCCCCTATAATAATTATATACAGCCTCCATATAATAACTATATACAGCCCCCTATAATAACTATATACTGCCCCCTATAATAACTATATACAGTCCCCCTATAGCAGTGATGGCAAACCTTTTGGAGACCGAGTGCCCAAACTACAACAAAGACCCGCTTATTTATTATATGTGTTATTTGCCAACACAGAAATTTAATTTGTGATTTATACTCCCTTCTCTATCACAGTTTTCATTGATACCAGCACCCTGAGGAGACCAATAAAGCAGAAAATAGTCACAGGTAGAGCTGTCACTTTAAAATAGTTCTGTGCACAGCAAGTCCTGGGCTGTCTGGGACTGCAGGAAGATACGTGGAGTCATCTCTGGTGATGGCCTGAGTGGCCACAGAAAGGGCTCCGAGTGCCACCTCTGGCACCAGTGCCATAGGTTAGCCATCACTGCCCTATAGTAACTAAATACAGTCTCCCTATAATAACTATATACAGCCTCCATATAACAACTATATAAAGTCCCCCTATAATAACTATATGTACAGCCCCCTATAATAACTATATACACCCCCCCTATAATAACGATATATAGTCCCCCTTTAATACTTATATAAAGTCCCCCTATAATAATTATATACAGTCCCCCTATAATTATATACTACCCCCGATAACTATATACTGCCTCCCTATAATAACTACATACTGCCTCCCTATAATAACTACATAGAGTGTCCCTATAATAACTATATACACAACCTATAATAGCTATATACAGTCCCTCTATAATAATTATATACAGCCCCCCTATAATAACTAAATAGAGCCCCCCTATAAACACAATATACAGTCCCCCTATAATCCTGGCAGCTCTTCTTCTATCTTCTCTTTGCTGTATTAGCCGGTAAAGATGCGTCCATGCGATCTGCCTGCCGGTGCACACTATGATGCACACACTATGATGCACACTTTTAAGTACCGTAAGTAACAGCTGGGGCTAGTGATGGTAAATTTTCTAGGATTTACAGACATGACAGACATTGATTTGTGAAATAGATGATTAGTGAAGCACTTTGTACAGGAGCTTCCCCTTACGTCATGGTTTCTGCTTGGCGAGGCCTGGCTCTCTGAGGATTGGCTGGCTGTTCAGCAGTAATTTGAACTGCCTTTTGTACTGTGCTGCTCCTGACTCAGTGCTGAAGGTGTTCTGCTGTTAGACACCTGTACCTCGCGTGTGTTTTGTTTTGTCTCGTCACTGGTAGCTGTTTGTTTTCTGCTCCAGTGTTTGGTTTCACATGCTTGGATGGGGCTTGCCATTCTACCGTGGCACTGGAGGCTCACTTTACTGAGGATGGAAGCTCAACGAGAGCTGGTGACAAGAGTCTCTTCCTGAGGTAAAAGCTCTTCTTGTATGACACCTACAAGACATTGTGAAGGAAGCGGTGATGCTGATCAGTAACTTAGAATAGAAAAGCAATATAAATGAGATTAATACAAAGTGGATAGATTTGTGAATGGATGGATAGATAACTTATATAGATTATTGCTATCTGCTATAGTATCTTTTTATTATTGTCATTGCTATTTGTTTCTCTTTGCTGTTTACATTGAGAAGGACAGTCAGAGATGGCACATCGTCCTCTGTAGCTTAGAAGCTGCTTCTCCACAGATATTGATCTTTTTCATGGAGATTGTCATAAGGTCCACAGGTTCAAATCTCAGGGCCTCTGCAGCTCTTAAATGACACATTGATGGTTATGCGTGTTATATCTTCAAGCACAGTATGGATAGGCATATTGCTGGTCAGTATCGTGATATAGCCATCTTTGTCTAACGTGTCAGCTTTATGATGAATGATGTGAGGTGTTTTTTTTTATGATACTGAATATCAAACATGGGCTCCTACTAGTTAAACAGAACTATCAAAAGCATGTTTGTTTTATCAAAGACTAATTTGCTTACTCTGGTTCCCAACACATACTTTATATTTGGCGACCTGCCGACATAGCTATGTGTTACCTGTGTTAAATGGTTATCCAAGGAGTGCCTGTTTTACTAATCGTCATTAACTCTATAATTGACCTGGATTAGGAGCCTCCCCCTTTAACTTTTAAAGGTGAATTTCCTATTTATTTTGTGTTTATCAATGTGTATTTTCATCTGTCTATACTATCAACCATATTATCTTGTTTGGATATTTTCTGAACAACTGCTATGTTAATAGCTAAAGTGAGGTTTAGGGTTCATTCATGCGGCCGTCTGGGGGGACATACATGCGGCCGCATATACGTCCCCACAGACAACAATGGCGGACCGGCGGCAGTACGGTGCCACACATTCCGCGCTGTACACCAGGAAAAGATAAAGCATGCTCTATCTGTTTCCCAGTGTGCGGCCGTGTGTCAATTTTCTCTATGGAGGGAGGAGGGGCCACCTCCTCCTCCTCTCCAGCACACGGCGGTATGCCTGCACGGCGGGCATACCGCATGTGAATGAACCCTTAGTGTAGTGGCCCAAAGTTCACTTTTGGGCCCATCCACATGGAGACCATTACAGATGAGCAGTATATACACAATGTGCTGTAATACAGTAGTATTGCAGGATGTTGTATGAGCGATCAGACCCCCTAGGGTGGTCTGAAATAATAGTAATTTTGTTTCTGCCCATTTTTTCACCTATAAGTATTTGAATACAAAGTGAACAAAAGGTCATATAAGTCCCAAAATGATATCAATGAAAGTGAATCCCACAAAAAAATTATACCTTACCCAGATCTTTGCAGTGAAGTATGAATAAGTTATGGGTGTCAGAAAATCGCTAAATTGAATTTTAAGTTTTAACAGTAAGTTTTTACATTGTGCATTTTGTCTGTGTAGTGTGCAGGTACAGGAATTGTATTGCATTGGGTATAGTGCAGCCTCAAAACAAATGAATTGCATGCAACACATATATGGTGCTGACACTACTTAAATACACATGCAAGCAGTTTGCACATAAAAGAATGTGCAAAGTCTGACAGAATACTGGCGCAGGGGCTTTAGTATATGTGGCCCGATTATGGCAATAATGACCCAGGCATTGGTACAGGGAAGGGGTGGGCGTGCCAGGTGGGCGGAAGTTGCTGACGTTGAGGTGCTCTGCACCTGTAAACAAAAAAGATCATAGCACTGAGGGAAGGCCACGCTGAATACCAGGAGCACCGGAAAAAGTAGGTAGTGGTTTATTTTTCTGTACACCCCCTCCCCTCCAGCCCACCTAGATATTTTTGTATAATATCAGCAGGGGTGAATTAAGGCTGCCATGGGCCCTGGCCTGTATGAATTTTATTTCCCTTACAAGTCCGAAAATCACTTCCTACATATGGTACTTGTGGAATGGAGGATGTGTCCCTTCTGCCTGCTTTCAATCTGCCATTTCAGGACGTTCGGAGGACCTTTAAAGGTCCTGAAATGGCTTTTGTGTACATGTGTATTGAAAGCAGGATTTCATGTGTGTGTATAAAATTTGTTCGGTGGCTTCGGTGGCTACAGGCCATCTAGAAGGCTTTAGCCCAAGCCGCCTATATTATAATCCACTACTGAATCTTGGACAAACCCATTAACTACTTCTCATAGTAAACTATCATGAAGTTAACTCTGGTAAAAGCACTGCTGACCCAACCACATAGTTTCATGTCACACTGCTTCAGCATTGTTCCTAATGCTCCATAGCTCTGTGCTTCATAACTCATTGCTATGCTTCACATAGATGTGGTTGGTCTTGGAAATGCAGCTGGAACACCTGATTTAATGTGGTTGTGTGCAACTGCTATGGTGACTCACCACAGTATAATGGAAATGAAAACTTAGGGGACAGTTGTGGCTAGCAAAATGGTTGAGACTTAATGATCCATGAAACTCTGTGTGCTTTTGTTTAAAATGTACTACACATATACAGGCTGTCCCCTACTTAAGGACATCCGACTTACAGACAACTCATAGTTACACAGACCCCTCTGACCTCTGGTGAAGCTCTCTGAATGGTTTACTATAGTCCCAGATTGCAATAATCAGCTGTAAGGTGTCTGTAATAAAGCTATATTGATAATCCTTGGTCCCATTACAGCAAAAAATGCTGAAACTCCATTTGTGCTGGGGCCAACATTTTTTTTTTGTCTAGATCTACAATTATAAAATATACAGTTTCGACTTACATACAAATTCAACTTAAGAACAAACCTCTGGACCCTATCTTGTACGTAACCTGGGGACTGCCTGTACATCATTTTGTATATATTATATACAATACATACTTTTAATATATGAACACTGATAACGACCAACAAGTGTATCATTCTTTCTTTCTGTATCAGTTCTTCTTATTAAATTGTGTTCCCCAAATAGGACCTTGTTCTTCACTTTAATAGTGTCCAATTCTTGATAATCTTATTTTTGTGAGTTGCACCATTCTTCCAAAAATAAGGTTTTTTTCTGCCTTTTCCTACCCTATTCCCTTCAGGACCAGGATGTTTACCTCTGCTCCTTCCACAAGCCATACTGTACAATTGTTATTCTTCCATTTACAAAGCTGAATGAGTGCTTGTTATCTGCTTGTTACATTCTACTTTCTAGTTGCACTTTTTAATATTCTGTGCGACATAATTGGAAGCTGAAAAAGTTCCAAATGTGGTGGAATTGGCCAAAAATTGGCCTATTACATGACTACGCTGACTAAGCGAGGTAAAATATTTATTATATGGACACTCCTTGAAGATCTTTTTTACAAAGAAGCATTGCCATATATTTGCACAAAAATTAACGAAGTATTGTTATCAAGTTGTAAATGTTGTATGCTTGAATTTGAAGTTAAGAATATGTGTGTTTAAGAAGAAAACTTTGTTGTAAGGTCTACATTATTGGACACTATTCGTAGATGGGTTTAGTAAGAGGTAATGAAGAATCTCTAGTCCAAGACCTGTATTGATATAAGTTCCCTCTACAAGACTTTATTTATTGTGTTTTGACTGTTTTTTCCAAGATGATAACTCTCCTTTATTCTTTG
Organism: Engystomops pustulosus; assembly: GCA_019512145.1. Lineage (NCBI taxonomy): Eukaryota > Metazoa > Chordata > Amphibia > Anura > Leptodactylidae > Engystomops > Engystomops pustulosus. The sequence continues at coordinate 114,659,927 of CM033641.1, forward strand.
GGTCAGTACGATCGTGGAGATACCAAATTGATATAATTTAGTTATGTCTTAATACCTTTAAAAAATTCAAAAACCATGCATTGCCATATACTGACACCCGGAACTTTTTATACTACAGACATGTGTAAGGTGTAATTATTTGCGGGATGGGCTAATATTTTCATTGATGCAATATTGACAACTAAACAACCTTTTGATCACTTTTTATAAATTTTATGCGGTTGATAGATGAGACATTTTGTAATGTGGTGATACCTAACATGTTCATGATTTTATTTGTTTATTTTTATGTGTTGTAGGGAAAAGGGGGTGATTACAATTCTTCCTTTTTTTACATTTTTTAAAAAAAATTTTAAAAAAAAATTTTTGCAATTTTTACAGACCCCCCCCAAACGTACTTGACAACTATACAATATACTGCAATGCAACTGTATGGTAGTATATTGTAGATTTACAGCTTCTATATCAGTCTGTCTTGATGATGACATGGGGGCCCAGACCAGAATTTAAAGAGGGCAACAAGCAGACCTACTAGATGCCTTAATCGGGTTTGATCATGGCACTTGACAGGTTACGTTCCATGATCGATGCCAGCCCCGACAACAACAGTTACCGGAAAATGTTAGATATGTAAAAAAAGCTGGCACCTACTGCATATGCAGAGGTCTCTGTCCTTGAGCCCTCTTCACAACCGTCCAATGTATACTGTATTAGTATGTTAGCTGGCTAAGCTTACTAGTAACAACCCTTAGTATTGATGCCACTCTCTTTCATTTGTATATAGAAAACAAGAAGCCAAAAACACTAATAATGAAGGATTCAAGCAAAAATTTGGAATAATGCATTCGGGGAGTACTTGCGATAGAATTTCCATTTTTTCCTTTATATCTATTGGTGGACATGAATGAAAAAAACATGGTTGTAACTTATTGAATCTCTAATATGTACCATGTTAGGGGCGTGTGCTATTTGCTTTTTTCCCCTCTCCTTCATGACTTAAAGGAAAACCGGGGACACTTACTCATAGATTCAGTCATAGTGACTGTGGTAATCTTCTTATATTTGTTATCCATGACCTACTTCATTTTAAAATTAACTTTAAAAATTTAAAAAATTTTGCTAACGAATCTCAAGAATCCCTTCCGTGCTGTAACTTCTGTCCAGGAGCATGTCTCCCCCTGCTCCCTCAGCACTTCCCTCTCCTACTACCAACTGTTATTTCACCAGAAAAAGTTTCAGCACACAGTGTGAAGGGAGAAGTGCTCCTGCACAGTGTTAAAGTCAGCACGGTAGCTCAGTGGTTAGCACTACAGCCTTGCAGCACTGGGGTCCTGGGTTCAAGTCCCATCCATGTCAACATCTGAAAAGAGTTTGTATGTTCTCTGAGTGTTTTCGTTTCCTCCCACACTCCAAAACATACTGGTTGGTTGATTATATTGTAAGCCGCATTGGGGACAGGGACTGATTTGGCAAAAACTCTGTGTAGTGCTCTGTAATCTGTGTGCGCTATATTAATAAAATAGTAAAAAAATTATAAAAATAATAATAACAGCATGTGAAGCTAAAGCGTTAAGGGGCTCTTGTAACATCCCCCCAGTGCCCTTCTGGCACTCTAGCATAATTTTAGATGGAACGAGGCTTATAATGCTTGATTTCATTTAAAAGGTAAGGAACTTACAAAGATATGGCATAGAAGTCTGTAATTAACACACAATGCAGATTCCTAGTTCAGAAGATAGTCTTCAAGGTACACCTGTTTTATTGAGGAGGATCTTTTACTACCTAAGAGAGTTTTAAAATAACATTACTGAGCAATAAAAGCATAACTTTGACCGCAGTGCGAGATTACAGACAGCTAGCTTCTAAGGTTTCACTTCATTAAATGTCCAACCTTTTCCATAAAAACCTGTCTAATGTACAGGATCATAAAAGCTAAATTGAATAGTCTAACAATTCAGTTATTTTCAATTACAGCAAATTCAATTTAACCTCTTAAGGACGCAGGGTTTTTTCGCTCATTTCTCCCTCTCCACCTTCAAAAATCCATAACTTTTTCATTTTTACGTGTACAGACCTGTGTGAGGGTTGTTGTGTGTCGTAACAAATTGTACTTTCCCGTCATGTTATTTATTTTAACATGCGTGTCTGCTAATACTCATTTTTTACGACTTTAACTGTGCACGTCAAAATAACATCTCAGCTTTATTCTTTGGTTTGGGGGGTGGGATACGAAGGGGAGGGGGGAAATGGAGTCGTTTGTGAACGGGAATAGGAGGGTTTGGGGAGGATAAGAAAGAGTTTAAAAGTAGGTAGTGGGAGATAGTTAAGGAGCGGGCGGAATAGGTTAATGCGGATGAGGGAGTGAGCAGGGCGGGTTGTTGAGGGAGCAGTGGGGTGGGGATGAGGGGGCGTTAGGGGTGGGGGGTATAAGATGATGGGATGGAGTAGGAGGAGGAGTAGTGTGTGTGTCGTGAGATCGCGGTGATACCAAATGTATACGTTTTATTGTGTGTTTTAATACATTTCAACAATTAAACAATGTGTACAAAAGGAAAAAAAAATTTTGCCATCTCTGAAGCTAATAACTTTTTCATCTTTGGCGCACGGAGATTGTGAGAGTTCATTTTTTGCAAATGAGCCGACATTTTCATTGCTACATTTTTTGAGGTCTGTGCGACATATTGATCATTTTTTATTCATTTTATGTGACGTAAAAGGTGTAAAGTCGCGTTTCGACATTTGGGCGCATTTCTGTCTCGGAGGTCCCGCCGGCCGTAACCGTTTTTATATTTTGATATATCGGGCATTTTGGGGGACGCGGCAATACCAATGTGTCTGTGATTTTTTACGGTTTATTATGTTTTATATCAGTTCTAGGAAAGGGGGTGATTTGAATTTTAATATTTTATTAATTTTTTTATTTTTTAAACTTTTTTTATTTTTTTTTTCACTATTTTTAACCATCTAGGGTACATAACCCTAATGGTCAGATCGTTCCTACCATATACTGCAATACTTCTGTATCGCAGTATAATGGCATTTCTTCTGCACACTATACATTACAATGAGCACAGGCTCTGTAATGGTATTGCAAAGCCATGTATCCTCGGGTCAAACGTTCGGTGGCGCGGCGATCGCAACAAAGATGGCGGCGCCCGCGCGGCGCCGTCTTTTAAATGCCGCCGGCGACTTTGCCGGCGGCAACGGAGGGGTTAATAGCCGCGATCGGTGCAAGCCCGTGAGCCCTCTTCATACACTCTTTATACCTCTGCGCCGTAGAGCTACGGCGCAGTGCGTTAAGGGGTTAATGGCATTGGAAACATCTACACTTATAAAGTGTCTTTTTGGCCTCTAGCGATAGTTAACAAAGTATTTCATTACTTTCTATGAACCTATTATTTATGGAATTGCATTAAAAGAATTTTTCCAGGACTTTGATATTGATGAGCAATAGCCAACTTCACATTAAAGGATGTTCTGTTCAGGATCCTTTGATATGATATAAACATCAAGTTTGAAAATGCACATTTAACCCCTTAAGGACGGAGGGTTTTTCGGCTAATTTCTCGCTCTCCAACTTCAAAAATCCATAACTTTTTCATTTTTACGTGTACAGAACCTGTGTGAGGGCTTATTTGTGCGTAACAAATTTGTACTTTCCCGTAATGTTATTTTTTAACATCCGTGTACTGGCGAAGCTGAAAAAAATTCCAAATGTGGAAAAATTGAAAAAAACCGCACGGCGTCACGTTCTTGTGGGCTCAGATTTTACACTTTCACCTTCGCTCCAAATAACACACCTATTTATTCTTTGGTTCGGTGCGATCGCGGTGATACCAAATTTATATAGGTTTTATTGTGTTTTATATACATTTTAAAAATTAAACGAATGTGTAAAAAAAGAAAAAAAATTTTTGCCATCTTCTGACGCTAATAACTTTTTCATACTTTAGCGCACGGAATGTGTGAGGGTCATTTTTTTTGCGAAATGAGGCGACGTTTTCATTGCTACCATTTTGAGGTCTGTGCGACATTTTGATCATTTTTTATTTCATTTTTTATGTTATGTAAAAAGGTTGTAAAGTCGCATTTCGGACATTGGGCGCCATTTCCCCCTCGGAGGTCACCGCCGGCCGTAACCGTTTTTATATTTTGATAGATCGGGCATTTTGGGACGCGCGCGATCCTAATATGTCTGTGATTTTACTGTTTGTTATGTTTTATATCCGTTCTAGGGAAAGGGGGGTGATTTGACCTTTAATATTTTATTAATTTTTTTTTCTTTTTTAAACTTTTTTTTTTCTTTTTTTTCACTATTTTTTAACATCTAGGGTACATTAACCCTAGATGATCAGATCGCTCCTTCATAACTGCAATACTACAGGATGCAAGATATTGCGTTTTTGCAGGACTTACATTACAATGAGCCACTGGCTCATTGTAACGAACCTGCATAAACCATGTAGCCTCGTGTCAAGAGAAGACCCGAGGCTACCATGGTAACCGATCGCCGCCCCCCGATGACGTTCGGGGGCGTGGCGATCGAAAAAAAGATGGCGGCGCCCGCGCGCCGCCGTCTTTTAAACGCCGCCCGCGACTTTGCGGGCGGCGTTTAGAGGGTTAATAGCCGCGATCGGTGCAAGCACCGACCGCGGTTATTAGCGGTGGGGGTTTTGTGCAAAATGCAAAAACCCCCACCTCTGTATGAAGAGGACTCAGCCCGTGAGCCCTCTTCATACATCCCTTATACCTCTGCGCCGTAGAGCTACGGCGCAGAGCGTTAAGGGGTTAAAGGGAACCTGTCACCACAGAAATACTCGATAAACCCGAAACAGTACCATATAGATGACTGTAATTGTTTTTCCAAGGTTCCCTTGTGTCTCCTGTCTGTTGAAGCATTGACCAAAAAAAGACTTGATCACTCTATGATATACATTTTATGTATTCCTATGATCGACCATCAGCACTTTTTCACAATGTTCAATATATTGACTTGGTATAATTCCCGGACAACACCTTTAATTTTTATAAATGTTTAGCGTAGTAAATCAAACTAATGGTGACATTTGCAGAGACCCAGTAATTGTGCAGGATGTCCTGGACTTAAAGCAACCCTGTACTTTGGTCCCCACCCAGCTTATTCATAATCTCAGAATGCCTACTTTTTCTTAAGTGAAGACAGCTTATACTTAGAAATTGAATATTTCTATGTTTTAGTCCCTCATTATCGAAGTTGAGGGAGCATGAACCTTGATCCATGCCTTTACTGTCCATGCTGCAGACAGATCACACAGACTAAACATTAGCTGTTCTTATCGCCATTATGCATGACTTTAGACAGGCCACACCTTGTGATAATAGCAACCGGTGTAATATTTTTAACCTTAGGCAGCATTTTCTGTGTGCCGTATATGAGGACAGGGATAAAATGAGACTTTTTAGGGCTCCCTACGAAAAAAATTTGTTAAAGGGGTATTCCCATCTGGGCATTTACATTTCATTTCATTCATTTGCCATATGTAAACATTTCTTCAATTGGATGCTATTAAAAAAAATGTTCCTGTGTGAAGATAATTTTTCATAAATGAGAAGTGTTGTGGTGATGTGCAAAGATGGCAGTTACACATCTTACTATGGTAACAGAGCAAGAAAGTCTGTTAGATCATCACTGGGAGCAGAACATAAGAGGAGTTACTGAGAACTAAAGGATCATGGGACATGTAGTTTCAAGTTGCAGCCATCTTGGTGATAACTCTGCATACTTTAGAGAGACTATAAAATCTTGTGAATCATAAAATCAAACTATTAAAGCTCCATTTTGTGACTAATGACATTGAGATTTGTTATATTCACTTATTTATAGCATCATGGGCTTTTGTATAAGACCTTTATATTCCTCTTTAACCCCTTCCCACCCTTTTTCATTTTTGCGTTTTCATTTTTCACTCCCCACCTTCAAAAATCTATAACTTTTTTATTTTTCCATGTACAGAGATGTGTTTTGGCTTATTTTCTGCGTAACAAATTACACTTCAAAATGGTGGTATATAATAATTCATGCCATGTACTGGGAAGCAGGAAAAAAATTCCAAATACAGTGAAATTGGTAAAAAAAACGCATCCGTATTCTTGTGGGCTTGGATTTTACGTATTTCACTGTATGCCCCAAATTTGTATAGGTTTTATAATGTTTTCATACATTTTAAAAATTAAATAACTTTTTTATACTTTGGTATACAGAGCTTTGGTAGCTGTAGTTTTTTGTGGCTTTTGATGATGTTTACAATGTTATCATATTTAGGACTGTACGACCCTTTGATCACTTTTTGTAGAATTAAAAATTTTTTTAAATGGCAAATCGCTATTTTCCGTTACGGGGTTAAACGCAGTGAAAACCCGTTATTATAATTTGGCATTTTCGGATGCGTTGATACCTAATGTGTTTATGATTTTTACTGTTTATTTATATTTATATTAGTTCTAGGGAAAGGGGGGTGATTTGAGTTTTTATGCTTTTTTTATTATAATTTTTTTTAACTTTTTTTATTTTTATTTTTACTATTTTTTAGACTCCCTAGGGTACTTTAACGCTAGGTTGTCTGTACCATCCTACCATATACTGCCATACTATGGTATGGCAGTCAATGGGGATTTTCCTCCTCATTCATTACAATGTGCTGATAGCACATTGTAATGAACGGGTTAACACAAAGCAGCCTCGGGTCTTCGGAAGACCCGAGGCTGTCATGGCGATGGATCACCGCTCCGTGATGATGTCACGGGGAGCGACGATTCCCCGCAAGATGGCGGCGCCTATCTTATAGACACTCTGGGTTTGCCCCAGGGAGAACCAATACATCAGCCTCTCCCTCCATATTTCTTGCACACACCACCGGCTGGAGACCTGCCAGGTTATAGGACAGCCCTCTGGTTCCCATACCAAGCACCGTGACATCAGCATGCCCTAGGCCGCAATCGCCAGCCACTCCGATATTGTAGGCCCGGCTGCCTCCAGGCCCACAAGCGCTGCTCCAGCACTCAGGAGGTTAATTCCTGCAAAAGAACTGTGCTAGCTCTGCTACATCTAGTGCAGCAGTGCCCAAAGCGTTAACCTCTGGAAGACTGTGTGGCACAGCAAGGAATTCCAGCCTGACAAAATCCTCACTGGCGGGAAATCCAGGCTGCTTGCTAAACTACGCCCCCTGCGCATGTGGCACAAAGTACCTGCGGCCCAGCGAGGAAGAGGGTTAATCAGCCATCTTGGATTTCTGTGTAGGCCGCAACCAAGCTTGCCAACAACGTGCGTCCCAGCCGGAGTGGTGATGCAAGTGTCCTGCCACCGGAGCTGTCCTGTCATCGCAGCTGATCCTGAGTGAGTACCGCTGGGGAAGTTAAAGTGGGGTAAAGATTGTTTCTGAAGGTGTATATTGGCTCACCTCCCAGGGAATAGTGAATTTGCTTTAAAGGGACCATGTCCCCATTACTAGCCATTGCCCATAGCAATGGACATTGTTAAGCCTCCTAGTCCCTCAAACTCAGAAAGACCAGCCTAACAATGTTGGATCATGAAGAGGACACTGTGCTGGAGCGACTCCTGTCACCAGGACCCTCCTCAGGGCATCGGAGTCTTCCAAATACTCCAGAGAGCCCATCTAGTTCTGCCCCTGACCATGCCCTACTATCTTGGAGCCCCCTGATTACCCCACTATGATGGAAAGTTGCACACTCTCTCCGAATTTAGAGCTTAGATGCTACCTTCACTCAGTATACGCTCACAGAATAACAAAAAGTGTGCATTCTATCTTGGCAGTTAAAGAGACCTGCTCTCCGGTAAGTCAAGTCTTGGCCCCCAGCAGAATGTGGTCCCAAGCAGAATGTGCCCCAAATCGTCAATAAGCTGCGCACCACCTTTGAAAAGTGTACTGCCTCTGAGCTGAAGCAGAAGTTTTTGGGAAAAGAAAGAATCCTCATTGAGAAAATAGGACACCAGCTCACCTTTTCCTTAGTAATAGGCACCTGTGGTTGGGTCGGCACGGGCCACCTTGCTGCTCAGGTATAGTAGTATTCCAATGCGAAAAAGGGCATGGTCCAGCCAAGATCTCCAACTTCACAATTCTTTATTTAAGATTCATCATAAAAGTTCCAAGGCATAAATAACGTCTACGTGTTTCGAGCAGAGGCCCCGCTCTTAATCATGACAAACATATACTAACAATCTAACTTGACACGTTTTTAAAACTCCCTCCCAGTAACATTGCCCAACCCTCTCCATTTGCATCACTTCCGGTCAATTCATGAATATACATAAGGGGAGGAGGCTGTCATACTAGCCCTGGTAAGTATGAAATCTGTTTCACATAAATATCGATATTTTCAACTTAACTAGTCAGTACATAAGATAACATTGCAACATTATGAGGGCAGTATTCGGGAGAAGCATTGTCCCACAATGGTGACGCTCACGGGTTGAAGACGGAACATAGCTCATGTCGCCCTGCAGAACGATCACATCGTGGGATGGCGCCACTTTAAGAGACGAACTAAAATCAGAAGACAAAAAACAACAAGAGCGCATTACAATGCCTTGGAACTTTTAGGATGAATCTTAAATAAAGAATTGTGAAGTTGGAGATCTTGGCTGGACCGTGACCTTTTTTCGCATTAAAAGACAGACTGAGAGAGAGACTTTGCCCTTTCTTTAGAAAGGCCTGCCTGCTGAACCTCAGGAGGAGTCTGAGCCTGCGGATCTGGAAGATGCTGCTCTAGCCTTTCCTCCAGTGCAACTGGCCACACCGCCTCCGGTGTCTGAAGAAGTCACTGTCCTGGAAGAGCAGGTCACCATCCTGGCAGACATGGTGAGCAAAATGCTGGTGCAACTGGCGCAGTTGGAAGTAGCTGCCCCATCAAGGAGAAAGAAACCACCTGATAGTTCCTTACAGCCATCCGCTCCCCGTGATTCTCGGACCAAACAGCCTCTGACTACGCCAAAATCCCAGAACACCTGGAGTCAAAGAGAACCAAGACTGCTATGTAGCCTCTGCCATAGGTACGGGCATAAAGGGAATGAATGTCGGTTAAACGACAAACCCTTGAAGCTATGGGGCGACCTCCAAGAGAAGAATCTCTAAGTCCCCAAGATTCCACTTGGATGCCAAGGTTTGTAGGAACTCAACCCATGGTTCCTGTGACTATAAATGGAGTAACCCTACAGGCCTTAATCGATACCAGCTCTCAAGTGACCACCAGGCACAGTGCTACCTTTGAGAAATGCCAGAGAAGAACATCCCCATTACAGCCTTCAGGCCCACAAGAAATGGCTAGGCCCCCGAGAGGGATGTTGCATATGTTTATTCATCATGATCTAACCCATGGAAAATCAAAATAGATAATTCCAGGTGAACTATTGAAAATCTAAGATTCTTTTAATGCACCGACTTTTACCACTTTAGTTTTTATTAAAACAAGGTTCTTGGTCTAGGATTTTCTAATTTTCAATATCAACATTGGAGCCAACTTTAAAATCCATATGTTTAATGATCTCTTTGGAGATAGGTTAGACCACCTTTTAGACCACCAAGAGTTTGAGCATAAAATTGGAGGCATTTACTCTGTGTATCAGATGAAACAATAGTGCCCTGTTTTGTGAAAAAGCACCTGGATGACAGAATAAGAAGGAGAACACATTCACAAAATTGTCTTAGAAATAGGGGAGACCTTGGCATTTAAAGAATGTTAATGGTATGCTTGAGTGGAGAGCTTCAGAGCCAACCTCGGTCAGCAGTCTTTGCTGACATCTTTTGTGAAGTATACCATCTCATGGCAGCAGCCTCTCAAGACAGATTTTTATTTAATTTGTGAAAAACCTTTGGTAACAGTGAAGAGGACTGTATTTATTTTCTTTTATGTAATTTTACACTAAACCACAAATAGAATATTTGAAATAGATAATGAAAAAAGTATATGACTATAATACTAATAATAATGGTTGAATTGCTGCATTCAGATACTTGGATAATACCAGGGCAAATCTATAACTAGCAGGATGAAATAATGATTGGTGTTATAATAATAATAAATATTTATTTCTAGAGAACCAGCATATTCTGCAGCACTTCACAAATCATGTTATAAATGAGATAATTGTGCATGTGACATGTAACAATTTGCATTTAAGCCTGTGATTTTCTTGACAATGTGAAGTGGATCCCTACCACAGTTTTGCTTTATAACTTGCACCGCCACACTATCTGCTAATGCTAAACAATAATTTAAAATTCTCTTTGCAAAATATGTGACTGGAGATTGCACTTTTCATAATGATACTGGTGATCTATATATGTTAAAGAACATTTTTGGTCCCCCTCAGTCAGTAAGGCCTGGTTTGACCGCTATCTTAAAAAAAATACCTATAAAAAAGTACCTTCGGTGGTGATAAAACTAAAAAAACAAGTTTCACCTTCCACCTTAGTGTATTTGTTTTCTGCAGCATGTTTTATTGGATTATGTAATAGACATCACATTTTATATTCAGGAAGGGCTAGGCCGTTTCATCGTATTTATTGTGTCTTAGCTTGTATGCCACTGTAATTATCTATGATATTTGTGGTTTGGCTAGTGTCTAGGACACCACACATAGAATATAGTATAGAAAATGTTTTTCATTTTTTAAAGATTTTTTAAGTTTTGATACGATAAAGTAAAAAGTGGAAAATCAAACAACAGTGACGGAATAGCTTTGCTTTTTAAATTTGTTAAAAAATGTTAATGCTATGAATTTTTCACTTAAGGGACTGAAGATTGAAATTTCTGGACACAGGAGCTATTTCATAGCTGTGTAATATAAAAATATTCTATGTAGTGTAGTAGTTTTCTTTATACTAACTACATCATATTCCGAAATAAAAAAGTGATGTTTAACTGGGCCTCAATCTGGGCATCCATTTTCAAAACCCTGTTCTATATATGGTGAGAAAACCCAACAGTAGAGCAAAAGAATTTGGAATTATAGGAATGTATGTCCAAAATAGAAACCCATCTGACTGAGCCTAGGGATCCTACTGTTTAGTTCCCACACAATAATGAAGTCCTTGTTATCATCACTAGCTAACCATAGATATCACATTTACCAAGTAATTTAGACCACTATCAGCTTCCTGAGAACCCTGTGCCTCTGTTAAATGATTTGCCTAAAGCAAAAGAAATAAATTGCCGGAACCTTTAGCTTTAGATATATCATTTGACAAGGCCAAGAAACTAGTGGAAAAGCAAGAACATTGTTGAAGAAAGTGACAAGTAATTGTAAACTCTCCACCTTCCTGTGGACATAAAGGGTTTCATTATATTCATGACTATAATGTTAATAAATCCGTTTGTTTACTTATGTACCACTCACACTAAGTGAGTCTTGCATATTAAATTTTACTTGCATTGACCTGCTTCCATGTTCCTGCTTGACTAGTTGTATGGGGCACTTAGAGAGAACTCAGTTACATCAGTGGATGCTTTGTGTTATGTGACCAGGATTATCTAAGGTCTTTTACCCAATTGCATTTGAAATGTCTATGTGTTGTATGTATCTTATCACATGAATTCACAGCATGCCTCCATGGACTTATACTCCTCCCCATGTCTCCATGAAGGCATGTTGTGATTTCATGAGGTCATATACTGACATGTGGTAGATGTTGCAAATGTAACTGGATACAGGACCTTAGATGACATCACCCTGGTTACATTACATTAAAGGGTTTATCCGGTTATAAAAATCTACTTAGGGCCGGGCTGGGGTGAGCTATTTAAAAATAATAAACGTGTACTAACCTCCCCCGGGGCTGCCGATGTCACGCGCCGTGGTCCGTTTGATCCATGCCCCTGTTTGTTTACAGTGGCACAGAAGCCTCGCACAGGGAGCTTCCGGCCGGCGATGTGGCGGCTCCTCCCATCCAACCCTATCTCTCTGCGGTGTCGGCTGGCAGGAAGCTCCCTGTGCGCTCTTGTAAATAAATCGGCGCACAGATGATATGGATCGTGGCGTGGGACATCAACAGCGCCGGAGGAGGTAAGTACATGTTTATTATTTTTAAATAGCAAGCCCAAGCCCAGCCCTAAGTAAATTTTTATTCCCAGATAACCCCTTTAAGTGCTGACTGCTCAGAAGAGACATACAAGAGGCATGGGACATGGAAAGGAGTAGATGGGTGGGGTTGGCCGAGCAAGGCACACCCCCTTTAATGCCAGATAATATAACATAAAGTTATGCTATAGGGATACAATTTGTAGCTAAAAGAAGGGTGTCATAATAGGGCTCTGTGGGAACCTGTCAATAGATTTATTTGTGAAAAAGTGGTGACAGGTACCCTTTAAAGAATAAAGTATGTGCAGAAAGAATACTTTAGTGAACGTTCCATGAACAGTCACTTACAGTTTATTAAAACGATTGAAAAAATGATGTATGTATGCACATTCATTAAGGCATATTTATTAAAGTATATTTTATTTATTTAAGGTGCAAAGTTAGATGGTCTTAAGCTCCACCAGATGTATTAAAGTGTCTAAAGCAAGTTAACTCCTTTGTCTAACTATGATTATTCTATTGTGGGCGGCTAACCCACAGCAATTTACAGTCACAGTGATTTGGCTTTCTATAAGGCATAGATGAAGTCCATCCCAGCCAGTTATTAGGAATTTTTGGAGAGCTATACCAGCAGAGACAATGGGGCTTATTTATCAGGGCTTCTGCGCCATAACACTGGCGAAGAAACCCTAAAATAAATGCTACAGTATCACTAACACTTGCGATTATTTTTCCCTTTATGCTGCCTCCACACCAGGGGGGCATGAAGGGGGGCATGGCAACTGGAGGAGTGGTCTGGCAGGGCGTTCTTGCCACCCACCGGATACTTCAAGAGGCCTAAGCCCGGTCTGAACAGGCCCAACTTGACTGAGATGGCTTCCAAATTTACTCAGAAGCGCCATCTGGGGAGAATTTTAAGACTGGCATTTGAAGCGCAAGTCTAAATATATTACATCCTTTATGTCAGGGTTTTTTTTCAGATGTAATCCCACATTTAATGAGTAATTCACATGCATTTTGCTGTAGAGTGTGTATAGATACTTCACATTGGCACATGGCCATATGTCTTCCTTCATGGAATCCATCATGTGCTACTATAGTTTTCCTTACATGCAATGGTTCTTATAGAGAATACTTTATAATTTCTATGATGGCTTATATTTTTCATGGTGCCAGTTCAGCCTACATTTTAAGATGTGCTCAAAAGAAAATAAGTGGTCCAGTCCCAGTTCTTACTATATTGGTTATATAATTAGAAATATTGCTATTTAGCTAGAACCAATTAACTTAGCCAGCATGATGCCAGCAGTACTGCTTTAGATGCCACAGTCAATAGCAAACATGGCATGTTGCTATGGTGTTTAACAGAGAGAGAGAGATAGAGGGCACTCACATGTGTTAATTCTTAAGCAGCCTGCAATGCAAATGAGGGGTGGCCATGAGCTACTATGTCAATTGTGAGGACTTTAGTGTATTTTTTTTTCTTTGGTTGGAAGTGCTGTCGAACTTCCACTGTGGCAACAAAAAGATTTACTTAAAGGGTTAATACAAAACAGAATTGTGCATGTGACGATATTTGCAATGATCTTTATGGAGTCTATATAAAATATAATACATGTGCCTAATTATATGTCTTTGTTAGGGTATAGAAATTATAAGTGGGTCATATTACAGACATATATAAAACAAATTTCTAATATGGCCCTGTGAATGCTGCCTAAAGCAGAAATTACAAGCATAAAGTCTCTGGTATAAAAAAAAGTTTATACCACATGGCCATATGTCTCCCTTCATGGAATCCATCATGTGCTACTATACTTTTCCTTACATGCAGTGGTTCTTATAGAAAACACCTTATTATTCCTATGATGGCTACTTATATTTTTCATGGTGCCAGTTCAGCCTACATTTTAATATGTGCTTAAAAGAACATAGATGTTCTAATAAAACAAATTTCTAATATGGCCATGTGAATGCTGCCTAAAACAGAAATTAATAGTCTCTGGAATAAAAAAGTTTATATTACATGGCCATATTTCTCCCTTCATGGAATCCAATTTATAAGTGGGCCATATTACAGACAATAAATCAACTTTATAATATGGCCATGTGAATGCTGCCTAAAGCAGAAATTACAGGCATAAAGTCTCTGGCATAAAAAAGTGTTGTATTAATCTACAAGGTTAGCGTAAGTTTATGATTACCATATACATAATAACCTTATTTTAAAAATTAGTCATTCAGTTCTAATACCTCTCAAGGTATTTGCCATGTTTGTGTAAACTGTATACATTACACTAGTTGGAGCAGGTCATGGCATCTGTATCACACTACTTGGGACTTTTACTCCTGTTGGCCTGCCATTGACCTCAGTCTACAGTCTGTGGGGTCACCACCTTTTACTAGGGTGAGATGTAGTTCAGGGCATGCACCATATCACTTGTATGTCTTTGTGTTGCAGCAGCCACTAATTGTACCAAATTACTCCATGTGTTGTTTCCCTCCTTTCTAATAGAGACTGAAATGTGGCCACCTAAAGCATTTTGGCCGGTGCGACCTAGAGATGAACTGTGTCCCTGGGGTAAAGCAGGGTGATGCACATTAAAGTTACCTTTCATACTTTGTGTGGTTAACCAATCCATTGCAAGGGGATGGTGGAGGGTCATGTGATATCTATCCATGGCCAAAATATGGAGAATGATCCTCCTGGGAATTGCAATTCCCTATATTTGGCTTTGTATAATATTATTATGGGACTGAACAAATAACATTTTACAATAAGATATAGGAAGGCTACCATTCTTAGGTAGGCCATATACATTTTGATCTAATCTTGTGTCTTCTTAGTCTGGTAGCTGCTATTGCTTTGAACTCTTCAAGTGTGTCTACCTCTTGTTATATATTTCAGATAATAAAAAGTTCAAAAGAAAGGGATGTACTGACTCCATTGTATCCTTGTTCTAATAAAAACCTTCTAGGAGCTCTTAATCTGCTAGCTAAAGAGTTCTTCCCTCCTTTCTAAGCAGAGATATAACTGGAAGATCTAGGGCTATGATGCAGATCAGTAGTTCACATGCATTAATTGAACTGCTGAACTCATTTTGGCACCAGCGTCTCAGTTGCTACATGATCTGTACTGAATATGCCCTACCATTCCGCAGCCTGAGTTTCCTGATATTTTTTTACACATACAAATTTACAAAAATACGACTTTGGCGGTGTGTCCATTAAAACTGCCTCCCTGCCAGGCATCAATAAGACCTGCTCTATAATTTGCGGCCCCTCTGCTCACTACATTCACAGTGTGGTGAGACACGGTGCATGCATCATTTCTTACCCACCATGACCATGCACAATAGAAGTCAATGTGGCTGTGAATTAGCCACTGTATTTGTGGCTAATGCATTGCCAGAAAAATATTATCCTATACACGTGGTCTAAGTCTGAGAGATTGGATCCAAATTGAAAGGAATTGCCAAATGTAAGTAACTGACAGTTGTATATTTTTTCTCCCAAGACAATATGATTTAATACCTATATCATGTTTCTATTTAGAAAATTCCCCACTAATTACAATAGGCAGAGTGCATGAGAATAGAACAAAGGCAAATCTCCAATTAACGGCTTAGCATAGGCAAATACATTCCTACAGATAGATAAATGGTGAAAGTGCATGCAGAGTTTATGACTGGACTGGGGCATAGTTATAGGGGATGTTGCATTTAAGATTGTTTGTGGCCTAAAAGCAGTATTCCCATTAACAGGGTCAGACTGGCCCACTACTGTACCAGTGAAATCACCGATGGGCCCCGACACCACTTGGCTCTGCCCCCTCATTATAAGAGATGGGACCTAGGGCTATAGTGACACATGGGGCAAGGCTCCTGCGGGTTGGCCACAGCACAAGTTTCAGCAATTTATAGTAACAACATAGTGGATGTCCGTAGCAACCCTGCACTGTCTGTCCCTTGCCACAAGCCTACCTATCAACTTATGCGGAAAAAGTGATCAAACACTCATGAATTTCACTGTGTGATATCAATGCAAACATCAGCTTATCCCACAAAAAGTTACTCCTTACCAAACTCTGTACACCGAACTATAAAAAAGAAACAGGTATAAGAAAACGGTAACACAGGCAGTCCTTGGGTTACGTACAAGAGGCGTATGATAACACTGCCACTGCATTTTCGCCCCAATAGAGCGAGGGTAACCAAAGACGTGTGTGTCCTTGGATACGCGGGACAGCAACTTTCCGTAACATACTTAAGACACTGAACATGATTAAAAGAGGCACTTTAACAAAGAAATGACAGTACTTTACTGTACTGAGGCACAATCTTTAGAACTTTTCTGTCTTGTAGCACATGCAGCAACTTCAGTGCTCTATCTATCTGCAAGCTATCACGTTTCCAAGGACGCTTTGCTGGTAAGATCGCGCAAGCGTCCTTGGATACTAGCAATAGGGCATGGCAGTGGCTTGCAGTAGAATACAGCATTGAAGCCACTGCCTGCGCAACAAGAAAGAAAAGACTGCAATATATGCAATCTCCCTTCCGGAGCCATTTGCAGCTTGTTCAACCTGTCCTATATGAGAGTTAAGCTGCCGAACTGGGATCACACATGCAGAAGATTCCTGCAGACTGTCTGTGCTGGTGAGATCCCTGTTAGTAACTATGGGTCATTCGTAAGTCGGAACGACATAAGTCAGGGACATCCGCAAAAAAAAAATAATCAAAAACTTCTCCGTGTATGTAGCTTCCTAGTGCAAAATTGGAAAGCAGAGGGTAAAAAATGCATAAATGGAAAAGGACTAGAACGTTAAATGTTTTTTTAGGAATACTGGAAACCCAATGGGTCTGAGGCAGAGATAACGAAAAAAAATTGCTAGGTTTCTGATACCCACACTGCTCAAGGCTTTGATCCCTGTGTCTGATCAGAAGGCACAAAGGGTTTTCACATAACCCACTTCATCCAATGAGTGACCCTTTTGGATCATG
Source organism: Engystomops pustulosus (assembly GCA_019512145.1). Lineage (NCBI taxonomy): Eukaryota > Metazoa > Chordata > Amphibia > Anura > Leptodactylidae > Engystomops > Engystomops pustulosus. The sequence continues at coordinate 114,677,000 of CM033641.1, forward strand.
GGAGGTCTTATTGACCAAGGAGGCCACTCATTGGCTGAACCCCAACCTGGCACTTTCAATCATACAAAGTCACTTTTTTTGCTACCCCTGCCCTTGTCTCCACTAAGGGATTAAAAAAACTTTTTAATTTTAAATAGTTCTTTTCTGCATCCAGACTGCCACAACCTGGCTGATTCACACTCCATTTTATGTGGGATTATGTGGGATTTTTATAGTATTCAATATTCCCATGAAGCAATAGGTGGGCCTCCAGTATCAATTGCACTGGTGGGCTCTAGGCCCCCCAGTCTGACATTATAAAACATATTGAATAATTAATGGAGTAACAACAGCATGTGCCATAAATAGATGGGGAACCCTCCTCTGGCTCCGCAGTCCTTGTCTTACTGCTCCACTGAATGAAGAAGTGAATGTGTATATGCAATAAATAGCTGTGAATATGCCATAAATGTTTGTTATTGGTCAGTCATGTTCTAGATTTTATTTGGTCTAGACATTAATTTTTGGGCCTGTTCTTTTTAGTGTCTATTATTTTTACTTGACCATGACCAGTCATGTTGTATCATAGTTTTAATCACATTTGTTACTACTATTATTGGTCTTAATATAGAGATTTGTGATATATGAATGGGAAATGCCTATCTCTAGTATTCTTTATTCTCGATTAATATATGATCAAAAGAATATAAGGAAGTGTCACCTTGTATATTAATAGTAATTGTGTCACAGACTAAGAATAAGATATGATAAGTGACATTCCTTACAATGGAATGCAGCAGATCATTACTATGACTAAGTCAGGCCGAAATACTAATAAAAATAAATTTAGCAACAAACCTTTTTGATGGAATTGCCCTTTAAAACAACTTGACATATATATATATATATATATATATATATATATATATATATAGTGGGGATTTGGCCCAGTAGAGACCGTGGTAGCGGGGTGCTGTGATGCAGTTCAAGACAGTGACACCAAGGTACAGTCCCAAAAAGGTCTCGCCTGGTTTATTGTGCAGCCAAAATAAAACAGCCTTTACATTAGGCATTAAATAAACAAAAATCCTACCGTCAGGGTGCTAACTATACAGGTGTCACTAACTCACCACTATACAAACACTTGGCTGCTCCAGGCACAGAGGTCAGGGCTGTGTGCTCTCACAGCCTCTTCCAGAGAGGACAACACTTCCAGCTCTGCTGAGCGGTTTAAAAAAAAAGACTGATTGGGCTGCTCCCATCACTGTGTCCAAGGTGCTGGAGCACCCAACTCAGCAACTAAGGCCTTGCATAATAGCAAAACCTAGGGGAAACATTACCACCACATCCACAGTTAACCCTTCAGTGTCTCACATACCCTCCCCTCTGTTTGACCCTGTGGGGTGCGACACACTTTTGGCCATCAGGACAGTGGGTACGAGACAGGGACATCTGCATTCCCATGCAGCTTTCCTGCTCGATGTTCTACCGTGAATTTGAAATTCTGCAACATTAGGAACCACTGTGACCCTGGCGTCCTCTTTGGACCTGACTCATCCAGGGTGAGGGGAGAGTGATGGTCACTAGTGTAAACTGTCGCCTATCAAGTAATACCTCAGGGATTCCAGAGCCCACTTTATCGCAAGCACTCCCTCTCAACTATATGTAGTTCGCCAGGAGGTGTGAGAGGCGGCTCAGGAATGTTCACGGGATGTTCCTAACCTCCACTACTTGGGACAGGGACAGCCCTAAGCCCCATGTCAGAGCGTCAGTCTGCACAATAAAGGGTCTTGGTGACGTCAGGGGTGATCAGTACCGTCCCTCGCACAAAACCGTCTTAAGTCGCTTGAAACGCCCCTCCAGCCTCTTCACTCCACTTTACCATCACCGCCCTGCTACCCTTGGTCAGGTCAGTCAGGGGTCCGCTATGGTAGCCAAAATCGGGGAAAATCGGCGATAATAGCCCACTATGCCTAGGAAAGCCCTACTGGCTCTTGCCATAGGTCGTGGCCACTGCTGGATCGCCTCCACTTTATTTACTTGGGGTTTGATGAACACCCGCCCAATACGGTACCCCAGGTAACGGGCCTCTTCCAGACCCAGAGGACATTTTTGGGGGTTCGCTGTCACCCTGCTGCCTCAGGGAGTTACCACTGCTTGCACTTTGGCCAGGTGACTCTCCAATCGTTACTATAAACATGATGTCATCCAGATAGGCACGAGGCATATCCCGGTGAGGTTTAGCACGAGATCCATTAACCTTGGAAATGTGCGGGGAGCCCCATGTAGCCCAAAGGGGAATACCGTACTGAAAAAAGCCCATCAGGAGTAACAAAAGGGTCTCTCTTTGGCACCTGTCAGTAAGGGGTACCTGCCAATACCTTTAGTAGTCAAGGGTGGAGAAGAATCTAGCCTGTCCAAGTGTGTTCTATCAACTCGTCAACCCTGGGCATGGGATAAGAATCAAATTTGGAACCTCGTTCAACTTCTAAAGTCATTGCAGAAACCGTTAGGAACCATCAGTTTGGGAATTCAACACAACAGGACTAGACCAGTCACTTGTAGGACTCCTCGATAACCCCAGGTCTAACATCTGCCGACTTCTTCGGATATGGCAAGCCGGCGCGCTTCAGGACCGGTAGGTTGGTTTTGGTGTACCCGGGTGTGGGGTTCGGTTATGATATCATGCTTGATGACTGAAGTAGTCCCGGTAACTTAGAGAACACATCCACATTCGGAGCACAAATTCCTTCGCTTCCTGAATTGGGCCCTGACAGAGGGACTCCGAGATCGGTACTTCAGGCACCTGGCATCGGGTACACCTACCTCCGGTGTCCCCTTCTTGGGACAGACGCTTTTTCTACTCCCAGGCCATCAGGGATCCCTTTCCCTCCATGGCTTTAGGAGGTTCACGTGGTTATATCTGTCGGGTTCCTCCTCCGGCTGAGATACGTTGTAGTTAACCTCCCCACTTTCTCCATGACCTCATATGGTCTTGCCATTTTGCCAAGAACTTGCTCTCAACGGTGGGCACCAGAACTAGCACTCTGTCGCCTGGGTTAAAGGTCCTGAGTCTGGCTGACCTATAGTGTAGACCCTAGACGGGCTTTGTGCCCTTGTCATGTGCTCCTTTACAAGGGGCATACCGCCGCTATGCGGTGGTCCTGCATAAGGGAGACGTGTTCTATCACACTACGGTGGGGGGTCCTCTCCTGTTCCCAGGTTCCTTGGCTATATCCAAAAGCCCACGTGGGGAACGGCCATTTAACAGCTCAAAGGGTTGAGAAACCGTGGAGGACTGGGGAACTTCACGTATGGCAAACATCAAATAGGGAAACAAACAATCCCAGTCCTTCCCATCCTTGCTGACCACCTTCTTTAGCATCCCTTCAGGTCTTGTTAAACCTCCGACTAGGCCATCTGTCTGGGGATGATACACGAGGTGCGGAGCTGTTTAACCTGCAGTAACTTACACATCTCCTTCATTACCCTGACATGAATGGGGTGGTACCCTGGTCAGTCAAGATTTCCTTGGGGAGGCTGTGCGGTGAGAATACCTGGAACAGTCCCTAGCAATATTTTTGGAGGAGGTGTTCTAATGGAATCGCCTCGGAGATACCGCGTAGCGTAGTCCAGGATAACCAGGATGTTTGGTGCCCCCTTGAGGATTGATATGGGGCCAACAGATCCATGCAATCGTTACAAATGGCACCTCTATGATTGGTAGCGGGACCAAAGACTCCTGAAGTGGGACACGGGGCAGTAAGTTGACAACTCAGGGCGGGAAGAGCTACAATACGGTTTACCTCCCTCCACACCCGGGCAAGAAAAATCTCTGCAGGATCCTCTCGGGTCTTATCAGCACCAAGTGCCCTCCCAGCACAGGTTTGTGTGCCAACCTCTAGCACCAGCCTACGGTGAGATTGGGTGGGAAATCCAGTTGCTCAACCTCCTCACACCGTATCTGGTCGACCCTGTACAACAGCTCCCCCAACAATCACCATTCGGGGGTATATTGTTTGTAGTCCCTGGTATTTGGAGTACCCCATTTATCACCTTAACATTCTCCCGTGTTAAACAAGGTAGGGTCCTGTAGCTGTGCAGCCCAAAATCTCACGGGGAAACTCAAGGTCCGGCATGTCGGCCACCTCCTCGTGGCCCTCGACCTCACCAGACTAGGACCTAAGGGGAGAGAATTCATCACATGGGGGTCACCCCTACTGCTGGTGTGTGGGTACATCGGCCCTCAAAGGGTTCAGGGGCCAAGGCCGGACATACCTGACGTCCATTATCTGCAAACAGCACCTGAGGTGGGTCTTTCGTCTCCAGAAGGTCCCAAAACACCGGTAAGTCTCTGCCGATAATAGCCTCATGAAACCCGGGTCCCCACCCCCCACTTCATGGGTAATAGTACACACAGGTGTATGTAGGTTGATGACAGCAGTGGGATATTCGCGAGTGTCCCCATGTATACACAACACTCCCACTTTACGCCCACATGTACAGTCCAGGATCAACCAAAGTTCCCGCACCAGGGTAACCGACCCGAGTCTGAGCAAGGCTTCCACGTGTGACCACCGATTGTGACATCCAACACTTGGGGTTCTGCATCCGTGACTGACTCGGCAGCCAGAACCGGACGGGCAAACAGTGACATTCGCCGGGTCTGGTTGCAGTCCATTGGCTCCACTGACAGGGGACAGTTGGACAGCAATATGGCCCATTTCATGGCATCGCCAGCACTGGATAGGCTATGACCTCTGTCACGAGCCTCTCACTGGGTTTCTGTGTATCCAAGCCCCCCAGTGTACCCCCTCCCAACCTGACCTGTTTCCCTTTTTCTGCAGTAGCAGTCCTACCAGATGGTTTAATGGCCTGTCATGCACTGCTTCGTGTGGGAGGGATAAGAGAGAGATCCTCCGTAGCCCGATATATCTCTACTAGGGACACGAGTTCCTCAGCATTTGTGGGACCGGCCTGTCAACCCACAGCTGGAGCGAGAGGGCAGAGAAAGGGTGAAATTGTCAAGAACCACTCTCTCGACCATCTGTGCTGGGTGCAGCATCGGGTCGTGGGTTGTAGCCACTCCGGACAAGATGGATCAGGTCATGCATTTGGGAGCGCGGGGGGTGTAGGTAGTTTTCAGAGTATGCCCACTGGTGGACCCGGCTGGAACGAACTTGAACGGTGACCCCAAGACGAGCCAGAATCTCCGCCTTTAGCTGGGGGGTACTCACGGGCCTCCGTTTCACTCAGGTCGTAGTAGGCCTTCTGCAATTCGCTGTCAGGAACGGCGCCAGGACATCTGCCCACTGCTCAGCTGGTAACTCCTCTCGCCTCAGCTACTCGCTCGAACACAGTGAGATAAGCCTCCACGTCGTCGGTCGACGTCATCTTTGTAAAGCCTTCTGCACTGCAGCCCGTGCGGAATGCTGGACAAACCGGGTACCCTTGCAAACCAGTATGGGACCCTCAGTAGTCGTCGCTTGCGGTGCTGCCATAACGCCAGAAAAACTTTCCATCATCGCTGGAACATGGCTCGGGATCTTCTGCTGTTGCTTGTTAGCAGGGCTCGGGACCTGCATGCTGTTGCTGGAGCATGGCTTGCTGCAGCTGTCGATTAGCCTGGGGACTCTTCTGCCTGAGCTGCGATTAGATCTGGCTCTCTGCTGCTGGCGGGATCTCTCCTCCGTTGCTGGAGCATGGCTTTAATAAAGTCCTCCATCTTGGCTTTATCCTGCAATTTGCTGCTGCTTTCACCCAGGCCATGCAATGTTGCAGGATTGTAGCGAGCCTTTCAGGGGTTTCTTTTTGAACTGCCCCGCAATCGAAGCACCATATGTGGGGATTTGGCCAGTAGAGACACGTGGTAGCGGGGGTGTGTGATGCGTTCAAGACAGGACACCAAAGTACAGTCCAAAAACAGGTCCGCCTGCGTGTTTATTGTAGCAGCAAATAAAAAACAGCTTTACATTCAGGCATTAAATAAACAAAAATCCTACCCGTCAGGGTGCACACTATACAGGTGTTCACTAACTCACCACTATACAAATCACTTGGCTGCTCCAGGCACAGAGGTCAGGGCTGTGTGCTCTCCAGCCACCTTCAGAGAGAGACAACACTTCCAGCTCTGCTGAGCGGATTTTAAAAAAAGACTGATTGGGCTGCTCCATACCTGGTCCAAGGTGCTGGACACCCAACCTCAGCACTAAGGCCTTGCATAATAGCAAAACCTAGGGGAAACATACCGCCCATCCACAGTTAACCCCTTCAGTGTCTCACAATATATATGCAACACCCTTGCCAATGCATGGGATGGGTAGGTGTTACGTAAATGTCCATCTTCATGCCAGTAGCTACCTGGTGAGATTGATCTCAGGAGGTCTGTAAAATACTAATTACAGCATGAAACTCCTGCCTAGTAAGGCAAAAGTTAACATGAAGTGTTATAAGCCAATGATATCCCTTTTACTATTGTAAATCAAGCGGGAAGCTGATTGGAGAGTGCTGCCACCTCATTAGGGGAATATAAAACCCCTTGTGTCGGGAGCACATGGTCTGCAGAGTCAGTAGATTCCAGAAGCAGAGGATTGTGCAGCACCTGCCTATGCTGCACAAGCCAGTGTCATATTACCAGGAAGCATTGGTGTCTCAGGCCAGCTGCCTGACACCTTGGGCAAATTAGGAGACTAAGCCCCAGAGCAGAGGTCCACTGTCCGGATTCGGCTCCATCTATCAGCGCAGCCTGAAGCTATTACCAAGCTGTGAGCAACCCTTACTGCGGACCAACTATCTCCTACCAGCTTTCCAGCCTTCTGAACCTAGGGATTCCTATATACACCTCAGGGGTTGCCCCAGGGAGAAACCTCCTTCATCAGCCTCTCCCTCTACTTTTCTTGCACACACCACCTGCTAGAGACCTGCCAAGCTGTAGGCCTGTCCTCTGGTCTCAATACCAAGCACCATGACCATAGCATGCCCAAGGCTGCATAAGCCAGCCGCTCTGGCATTCTGGGCCCCGGCTTTCTACAACCACCAAAGAAGGGCTAGGCCCCGGTGGGGGATGTTGCATATGGATAATTTCAGTAAGCACACATGCACATGTGTAACACATATCATTATAACATACTTACTAGATTTAGAAAACAAAAAGGAAATACCATATATACTCGAGTATAAGCCTAGTTTTTCAGCACAAAAAAATGTGTTAAAACCCCAAACTCGGCTTATACTCGAGTAATAAAAATGTAGGTTTTACCAGGTTTTTGTGGTAAAATTAGGGGCCTCGGCTTATATTTGGGTCGGCTTATACTCGAGTATATACAGTATATCCCAAATGGTGAGAAGAACACAAAATAATAAATGTAATAACAATACTTGCACTATTATAAACATTGTGAGGGTCTATTTTTCATAAATGTGTAATACTTATGTGTTGCAAACAGTGGCAGTGTGTCTGCTATTCCAATGCCAGCAAATGTTATGGGTCTTAGTGGTTAGACCATCAATTTAACATTATTGACCTATGTATTAGAAGCTGTAGGCAAGAAGAAGAGAAAAAGTCTTTAGATTTTTTTTGCTTTCTGTTGCTTATATTATGGAGAGCAGGTAAGTTTTATTTGGACAAATGTCATAAAGTAGAAATGTCACTGTGCATGTGATTTTCAGTCACTGAGAAAAGCCCAGATCGCTTCCTATCATAAATATAGAAGATGAACACTTGGGTATTCAGTTGTGACAACACAAAAGGATGATTTACAACATAACATTATAAGTCTTATAATACATACTATTATCTATGAATGAATGTAGTTTCTTATGGAGATACATCTTTTAACATACAATATGCAGCTGTGATGTATCCTGTTGGGAGGTGTCTCATTATCAAGTACTGTGTAATTATCATTCAGATCATATTGACCTTCGCACCTATTAGATAATAGTGAGGAATGTACAGCACATCTATGAAAGTCACAGTATGTTTACCTTGGGCTTGTGTGCTGAAACTTTGCTTAGTCCATGTTTGTGTATTAATATTATTGCTTGCAAGAGCCTTGCGTGCCAAGCCGACATATGCATTGTGCATCTTGAAAAGACAACAAGAGACTCCTTAGGAAAGTATACATTCTTCTGTTCCCAAGGAATTTCATTTCTTGCCACATCATAATGTCTCTTTGGTTGCACAGCAAATTCGAGTCAGGTCTCACAGTTGAGTCAGGGCTCCCTGGCCTTTTTCTGATCACAATAAAGGCCACGTTAAAATCATTCATCACCACAACCTCAACGTTCCTGAAAGAGCCTTGTCTCATTTGCAGCAATCCTGAAATGGTTCCTTAACAGGGCTGTTATACGAGACTACCAGTTCATGTGCCATTCGTAATCTGGCTCATTGCTGTGAGATGGCCCAGAATTGTTCAGAGGTTTTAGCTTCTTAAGAATTCTGGCACATCCCTTTCACTAGAATTGAAAGTGATGCAAGACAGGGACTGACAGGATTTTCAACCATAGTATGCTCCACTTTTTGGGCACAGGTTATAGTAAATTTGTCAGGATGAAGTGTCAATGACCTGCCCTCTTTGAAGGGGTTTTCTTGGATTAAATATTTTCTTACTATGGGCCCCATGGTTCAGAACAGTGTATATATAGCAGTGTATAGTTACCTTCCCCCTGTGCTCCAGTGCAGCGCAGCACAACACAACCAACACCAGAGCCTACAGCCTACAGCCTACAAACCACAGCCAGAGACGAATGAAGTATAGACTATTTGTTATGCTAAGACCCCCCTGGGCCCATAGTATTTTCTTTTTTCAAGCATTTAATGGTATGATAAATTGCCCCTTCAAGGCTATAAAAAGGTTGCAGGAACTCTTCTATTTACCAATAGTGAAAATCACTATGAGATCCTTAACCGTAAAAAAAAAAGAATTTTAGCCTAATGTAATACATTTGTAAGAATACAAATCTACCTATAAACGTAGATTGGGTGGTAGGTGCATGTATTGGAAGTGAGGATTTAGAGCTAATCCTCACGTCCTTGCTATCTTTTTAAAATCTTTATTGCCCTAATATGTACATTTTCTAATGAGGCTACTGGGGCGTGGAGTAGCCAGACATGAGGCTACACGTTGCGGCTACTCCACGCCCCAGTAGACTCTTCTTCTGTTCCTCCTATCCTACATCTTCGCCGCGCAGCTCCCCGTAGCTGCGTGCCCTCGTCTGAGAAGCCGGCGTTCTGTTAATATCTATATGGATAAAATTATTTTACAAACTGAAGCTCAAAAAACATAGCAGTTGCTGTTTTTATTTTTAAATGTAGGTTCTTGCGAGATTTTTTTTCTTTTTTGTATATTGTAAGTAACTTTTTATTAATTTGCCACATCATTAATAACTTCTTGTTTTCCTTCAGAGTCATTCCTAAAAACTGTTTGCTGGAAAACTATTCCCATCTAAGAAAGAACGACATACATGCGTACAAAGAAAGATCTACAAAAGAGTAAGTTAGTTGAATTATAAAGTAACATCTTGCTTGTGTGTATCACATCAGTATAGTTCCAGCAGTATGAATCTGCCCCTATTACGTGTGCTCTGTGCTCAAATCTATGGAAGGCTATGTGTCTCTCATCACAGTTAGCAGATCTGTATGATGAACTGCAATATAAAGGGGGGAATTTATTAAGACTGGCATTTCAATTGTCAGGTTTAAACGCCGTAAGGAATCTTCGTCAGGTTTGTCCAATTTAGGCCAGGTAAAACCTGGTCAAGTTTTGAACTGTTGTCTCCACTGGTTTTCCGGTCACGCCAACACCCAACCGCCAGAAGCATCAAAAATGAGGGTTTTTAGATGCATTGTCCATCAGAAAAATTAGACAGGTTTCCATCTCACAGATATAAATAAGGAGCCTGCAGCTCCACGTCTCTTTCACCTCTGGAAGAATAATCACAGTGAACTGCCAACTAGTAGAGATGGTGCAGAATGTGACAATAGTCAATTATATATAACATGCAATTTAGCCTAGTGCATCAAGGAATTCAAAGGCAAAATATAACTTATGGCCAATTATTCAGATGATACTGTTGTTGAACATCAATATCCAAATGATTTAGTCTAGAAGAAATAGGATATCATTAAAGATTGCCCCGCCAGCTAGCTGATCAATACATGCAGCTGCTAAAACACCGTGATAGTGAGCTTTTTATAGCCAAGAGAAGTTGTGGATAACAACACAGAGGAAACACACTACTCTACCAAAGGAAAAGATCTGGTTGTGACAACCATATGCACGTGTCCATCAGGGATATGCTCTATTATGTTCTATTATTGTCTGGCATATCAGTTCATAAACCAGAATGTATATAAATAGTTGTATACCCCACCTTTTAAGCACCTCTGCAGTAATTAATATATGATTTGTAAGATGTATTTATCTGTCTGTAAAGCTATGCATTTCTAAGCTGTATTTACCCAGCTCCTGCAAGGATAATGGTCAATCACACATTCCAACCTTCACTTCAGTCATGTCCTTCATGGTCTTCATTCGGCTCTATGACTACTCTCTCATCAGCAGACATTCACTCCTCATCTGTATACAAGTCACTTATAGCACACTGCACCCTCACCTCTCTTTATGACCTTTACTGTCTTGAAATATTGTTTTCTTTGCCAATACCCATAACCAACTCACTCAACAAATCCTAACTACTTTGGCCCAATCTGTCCTTTTTATCATGAAGTATTCTTAAAGGAAATCTTCCACTTTTGTGGTAGTAAATTAAGCTATATATACTCACCTGTTGGCGTCTTATCCCTGATGGCAGCACATATCTTCATGAAGCTTGATATGTTGACAATCCGCTAAAAATATGCTAACTAGCCCTCAGACGTACACAGAGCCCTTGAGGTTAATAATTAAGCACGGTACTTCTGGAACCTGGTAACGTTACACAGGAGGTGTGCATTATTATTAGCCAAGATCGCTGGTAGCTTGTGTGACGTGCACAGAGCTCCTGAAGCTCATAATTATGCACGGCTCTTGTGTGATGTCACCAGGCTCCTGTGGGGGAGAGGAGGTAAGTGTCACTGCTGGAGGCAGGCATAATTATTAGTCTTAGGCTCTCTCTTTTTATGTCACAGAGTGCCCAAGGCTAATTAGCATATTTTTATAACACCAGCAATTGGTACTAGCAAACACCCAGCTTGTATGGAGAGGGCTCAGCCTGTGAGCCCTCTCCATATAGAAAATGTAAACGCAAGCTCACGACCCCGTAGATTGCCTCCAGTGTCGGATCCAGCACGGGCCACCCTCCTGCTAGGGCATGTAGAATTTCAGAAATATAATCACAGTCCAGCCAGGTTCCCGACAGCATAGAACTTTCATTGTTTCATGGAGTGGTTATGATGTAACCAAATAAAAGTCCTATGCTGTCGGGAACCTGTGTTTCTGAAAGCCCTCTCCATATACCTGCAGCTGATGTGTGATGTACTAATACTATTAAGGAGTTATTACTTTATTTCTATAGTGCACACAGATTACACAGCCCTTGCAAAATCAGTCCCTGCCCCCATGGGGCTCACAATCTAGTCAACCTACCAGTATGTTTTGGAGTGTGGGAGGAAACCAGAGGACCCGGAGGAAACCCACGCAAACACGGAGAGAGCATACAAACTTGAACCCAGGGCCCCAGAGCTGCAAGTCTGCAGTGCTAACCACTGAGCCACAATGCTGCCCACAGTATCCAGTATTGTACCTGTGTTCCCAGGGTAGCCAATATTGTAACAGTGTTCTCAAAAAAGTATGAGCTTTAGATGTTAATTTTCCAGCATCTTTCCAGTAAGTGATGTAGTTACAAGATACTGCCATATGCTTACTATGCATAAAGTAACTTCAAAGTTAATCATTTTAGATTGTATCGTTTATCTTATCAACCCAACCCCTTCTACCCATGATCTAAATCCCTTCAGTCCTTATGTTTCTTCTTCTCACGTCCACTAACAAAACTTCTTTTGTAGTGATTTTATCCTCAGCCTGTGCAGAAGTCTCAAGTAGTGGAGAGGTTTTTCTAATTGTAGAACAGTTGTGGAAAAATGAATTGCTAGGGCAAGGAGTGGTTATTGTAGCACTTAAGACATGTCTGTGCTGAGTTCTATGTCATGAGAGGAAAGTCCATTTATTAAAGGTTGATGGAAAAAGTATGTGCAAGTAAATTTATCCTTTTTTTCTCATTGTTTCATGCTATTTGTTATTTTTATTGTTATTCTTAAAGGGGTTATCCGGGTTTAAATTTTTTTTTATGGCCGGGCTGGGGAGGGCTAGTTAAACATAATAAACATGGACTTACCTCCTCCGGCGCCGCCGATGTCCCGTGCCGCGGTCACTTCGATCCATGCCCCTGTAAACAAACAGGTGCACGGAAGCCGCGCACAGGGAGCTTCCGGTCCGCGATGTGGACGGCTCCTCCCATGCGTCCCTATCTCTCAGCGTTGTAAGCGCTGAGAGATGGTGCGCATGGGAGCTTCCGGCCGGCCGGAAGCTCCCTGTGCGCCGGTGTAATGAAACCGGCGCACGGAGAAGACGGGCCGTGGCGCGGGACATCGGCAGCACCGGAGGAGGTAAGTAGATGTTTATTATGTTTAAATAGCCCTCCCCAGCCCGGACATAAAAAATTTTTTAAACCCAGATAACCCCTTTAATTTTCTTATTACAGGCACTGGTATTCACTGTGAACCAAGAAATGAGTGCATGCAGTACTTTTCTTGCAGTGAAATCTGACTCATTTATCTTAGGATTTTCTGTGACTATTTTTGTCACATTTGTATTTTTGCACCATTTGTGGCTTTTCCACTCACTTAGCAAAGTTAACCGCAAAATAATTTTTTTCTGTGATGCACCTGATATCTTTGAAATCCAAATGTGGATATCTGAAAAAGTCACAATTTTGGTGCAATCATGGTTAAAATTCACAAATAAACTCCAGTCCAGATCAGGTGAAGGAAAACCTATAGGAGGGATTATAAAGAAAACCCCACAATCACAGTTGCCTGATATATCAACCTCTAAGATAAATCAAACAAGCCCAAAACCCAGAAAAACCAAGAAAAGACATGCACAAATGTCCTGACTAAAGATAAATGACCCCCATTGTCTGCCATATAATCGACTGATCTGGTGGCCTGAGGAAGAGTTCTTGACAATGTGGCCAGTTAGGGCATATCACTTATTACTCGCTGACCCTGATACCCTGAAGCTTACCTAGTTTATTGATTAAGTGAACTTAAAATGACCATACCTATGGAAACTTTACAATGGCATAAGGTTGTATGTTACACATTTGCATTTTATACATTTTAATATACCCTATATACTTGAGTATAAGCCGACCTGAGTATAAGCCAAGGCACCTAATTTTAACAGAAAAAAAATGGGAAAAACTATTGACTGGAGTATAAGCCTAGGGTGGGAAATGCATTGGTCACAGCCAGCAAGCCCCTTCCCCCTAGTATATAGCCAGAGTTTGCCCCCAGCATATAGCCATTAGCCCACTGCTCCCAGAATATACCCAGCAGCCCCCTAGTAAGTTCCCTGCCCCCTAGTATATAACCATCAGTCCCCTTGTATAAAGCCAATGCTTGTCCCCTTGTATTTAGCCATTGCATGTCCCCAGTCTATAGCCAGTGCCTGACCCCCAGTATATAGCCAGTCCCTGTCCTGATGAGGACCTGCAGAGGGCATCTGAAAGATGAGTACAGAGTTTATTTTTTATAGGCTTCAGTATAAACCAAGTGTTTTGTGCTGAAAAACTTGGCTTATACTTGAGTATATACGGTATTACAAAAATAAATCGACCAGTAGTTTGGGGGTAGTTTAGGGGTTTGGGGGTAGTTTTTGTCGCAGTGTGTGCTGTAGATCCCTCCTTGGACCAGAGTAAGCAATACAACAACAACATTTTGTTATATTTTACACATTTTACATAGTATTTTTTAATTAAACTAAACATTTAATAGTATGTAATTTTATTTCAGATATATAATGTAGATTTCACCTGCAATCAGCTTATATTCCAGGTAAATATTGGCTACTAATGACACATGGCTAACTATGTGTTTACTTTGATGGGTGATGATGATACTCATAGGACTCTTATCGGGTTTCAATATGCATTCTTTCACTTATACACCACTTCCTCTTTAGTTCATGTTTACACTTGAAGCCTCCATATTCCCTGATAAGAACCTATTTATTCTAGAGAAAGTTGTTAAAAATGGATTTATGGATATATGCTGTCTGGGAAACCTTCACAAATCATAAAAAATAAACTGTGGCTCTGTTCACACTAGCAGGAATGCTAATGTTTACAGTGCTGTGACAGGCCATATAAAAAATGACAATGGCTGATCCAGTTGACTACAAGACAGGTGAAGCAGGGTTCTATGGGAGTTTTGGTATTTCTGATCACCCCACTGCATTTTTTGCGCTGACAAAAAAAAAAGTAACATGCAGAAACCTAACAAAGTCTACCAAAGCCAATAATCTAGCATTGTAAATGAGCACATTAAAATCTGAAATTTTATCTCAAATCTATTAGGTCTTTTTTGTTTATTTTTCTTTTTTTTTTACATGGATTAGAATATCATGAAATCTCAAATTTAGAGGAAATCTAAAATGAAGCAAGATAAACCTGGGGCACTTACTTATAGATCCAGGCACATGACTGTGGTAAAAACTTTAGCCCCTTGGGCTCATTAGCAAAATTATAACAGTTGATTTTAGAAGGAAGGAGGCCACAGATAAGAAATATAAGAAGATTTCCACAGTAGGGCTAAACCGAAAGGTTACACAAGAAAAAAAGCTGATTTTATAGACTACCCAAATAATAGTGGTATAGAATTTTTTGCAAGGGTTTTACTGCCTACAAATTGTGACATTTAAAATACAGCAGCTGACCAATGAAGCCATGGACCTTCTCATTTTACAGGGACACCTGTAAATATGTCTAAAATTTTTAACTCTTGTCCCACCTCAACCTTTATGTCAAATAGACCCTTTCATCCAGGGTTTTACATTTACAATAAATTGAACTTTGATTTTTTAACAAGCTGCTGTTATTTACAACACATGACTTATTTATAATATCTTTTGTTATTGGTACATTGATAAATGCGGGACGTTCTTTACTGTTTATTCTTTACTGTTTACTGTCTTATTCTTATTTTATGCAACAATGGAAAATGTTAGATGCAACTGCAAAAATATGATAAAATGAGAGCAATAGTCACATAAATATGCCAAAAGTAAACATATTTTAGCAAGAAAAGATATATCAACTTAGCTCCCCCTTCCCACATTTCATAGCTGCCATTACACTGTGGGAGGAGCCTCTGTGTTCTGCAGGAAGTGATTCCAGTCTCTTATGAGACTTTTATTTGAAACAGTGGCGTAGCTAGGGTTTCAGCACAGGGGGAGTGCCCACAACCAAATGTTTTTAACTGAAAAGTCACTTTCTACTATTTGAATGCTGCTAGCAGTTGCCAGGTTCTTGGCGCAAGTAGAACGCTGTGTGTGCCGTGAACTCTGCCCTTTTCACAGCGTCATTGTGTTACGTCCATCAACTGTGTCTCCCACTCTTCCCGCCCCCTCTGTAAAATTGTAGAAAAAATTGTAGAAAAAATCTCAAGAATGAAACACAAAAGGGCTGATGCTGTGGGATCATCTACAATAAGGCATATCAATGGTAAATATATAGTGCTAATAGAAAAATATGTTCCTCCAGCGAAAGTACTGCACATATAGATATACACCTGAAATCTATATATCACAAATATTAATATAAATATATTCAAGCAAAGAATATACCAAACACATAGATACCAATGACTAGGCTGCACATATAAATATTCACCAGCAATGAATAAACAGCACATTATAATATCCTGCACAAATCGTCCAAAAATGAATTTACTGCATGATTAAATACTGTACATATCTGCAGTAAATTACCACAGATAAATATATACCAGCATTAAATGTACAGCACATCTGAGCTGCACTCGAACACAGACATTACTTACTTTTAGGCTGCAGCTGTTACATTCAACGTCTGTGTTGGCCTGGTTCTTCAGGCTTTTTTTCCTGTAGTCTCCTCATTGTTCCCAATTCCTCTTCGTCAGGTAGAGAACGCCATGGAAACTTCTTCCAGACATAACTTGTCACTGCAGAATTTGCCAACCTGGTGACTCTGTCCTCCGGAGAATATCCCCACTCTCTAAAAAAAATCTGTCAATATAATGTCCCCTAGGTAACAGCTAAGGGCTTCACAATGTCCCCACTGTATATACAGATAATACCCCTCAATATATTATAATAAATACTTTCGTATACTTCCCCCTTATTAATTCATATTTAATCCTAATTAATTTAAATAGCAGAGCACCGCTAGTATGTAGCCCTGAACATGCCCCTAGTATATCATTTCCCTCCACACATGCCCCAGCAGTATATAAGTAGCCCCACATATGCCCTGCAGTATAACAGTAGCCCCTACACATGCAACCAGCAGTATATAGGTAGTCCCCACACATGCCCCAGCAATAAGTAGGTAGCCCCCCACACATGCCCCAGCATTATAAAGGTAGTCCCTACACATGGGCGAGAGTAGCACACTAGGAGATCGCCTACCAAAACCTACCCGTCTGGAGCCCATGCTCTGTTAGTTTTTTAACAGCCATATTTTAGTTTCTATTTTGCAGCAAAGTACATAGGATAAATTCACCTACGTCAATCTCTGTTGTCAGTAGGGCTTAAATGCCAAATAAACCATCACTGCTTTTTTTGAAGTTTGGAACATACAATCTCATTATAGATTATGAGATCTCACTGGCAGGGACTCATTTTGGATCCCCCTACTTAAAAACACCCAATTTACAGATGACCCCTAGTTACAAATGGACCTCTGGATGTTGGTAATTTACTGTACTTTAGCCTTGGGCTATCCTGATCAGCTGTAACAGTTATCAAATGTGTCTGTAATTGAGTTTTATTGTTAATCCCGGTTCTTATGATAACCCAACTTTTTTAAAATCCATATGTCACAGAGACCAAGAAAAATATCATATAATAAATGTTGACGCTTAAAAGATTAATTTCTACCGTGGTCCATTTTCATGATCCTAATGAACAAATTTGGCCACTTAATAGTTAAATCTTCGCTGCATACTTTAATCACCTGGTCCTTAGTCAATGGTCCACTTCAATGATGTAGACCTTTTCTGTGTTTCTCCCAGCCAATGAAGAACATATAGAATGTGACATGTGGGAGACACCTAACAGTATGGGTAGCTTTTTTACACCTGGGTTTGGTCTCAGGGCACATTCACATGGCCGTCTGCGGGGACGTACATGCGGCCGCAAATTTGCGGCCGCATGTACGTCCCCATAGACGGCAATAGTGGCGCGGCGCAGATGCGGTGCCACACATGTGTGGCACCGATCTGGCCCGCACACCGCAAAAAGATAGAGCATGCTCTATCTTTTGGCGTGTGTGCGGCCGTGCGCCGCTATTCTCTATGGAGGGAGGAGGGGCTGCCTCCTCCTCCTCTCCAGCACACGGCGGTATGCTGTGAAGCATCTGTCTACTAGTCAAAATATGTGCTAAAGTATTCAGAGGTAACAGCCAAAAATAAAACATGTGAAATACAGTTCATATTTTTGTCTCATGATTACGGAGGACTAGTTGATAATGTCTGGCTGATTTCCCGGTATTTATAACATAAATGGATGTGAAAAAGGGAAATTGTAGTCTACAGCAGATGAACTCTACATTATTACCGGTTATAAACACATTTATATCTGGGCTTGGTAACAGCAGCTGGTTCTTAACAACTGCAATATGTGCATTGAGTATAATCTTCATTTCATTCCATACCAACCTGAATTCTAGGTGTGCTGTTAGTTCTACTAGGTTATACTCATATATGGTGCATTCATATACTGTATCATAATGCAATGCAAATCAGAATGCAAGAAATTGTATCAGATTGTGTACCTTCAATATATTGAACAGGCTCTATTGTATTGAACAACTATTGTATTCATGGGTATAACGTTAAGAGATGCAACTAATGATGCCTGGGTAACTTAAGGGTCTATAAGGTGTTTAATTTAATACAAGGATACAGTGCAACAGAAATAACTTTTTAGTTTGTGCAAATTTAGCATTGGGACCAGCAGCTCTAAGTTACACATACAGAAAACATGTATTGTTGCTGACTTCTGCCTCATATCCCCTATATGTAAAATGGACTGAATAACAATGGCCTTGAATTAGTAAATGATTGTTCACCATGAGCGTACCACTATGTTTTCTTAAGTATACAGCCATGTGTAATGCAAGTTGACTTCAAGAAACCCTACACCATCTGTAGCCATGTCATTATTGTAATTTCATCCCTAGAGAGTGGCCTCAGTTTCCTGTAATGTTTTGAGAAAAGATACCAAAGGCTCCATCCGCCTTTCTCATGGCAAATGGATGCAGTTATAGGAGCCAGGATATGCTGATTCATTTTAACTGCTTTAAGGCAAGCCCTTTGTCCCTGCTCTCATACTTCTTGGTCTAGAGAAGAATAGAGGAATCCTGATAGGATATATCAAGCTTTCATTTTGAGAATATGACATGGCAGCGTCCGCCACTGCCAAGAAACTATCTTGCTGGGGAAACTACAGATGTCAAGGAACTATCCTTAGCAAGAGGTAACGCTCTAAACTAAATTCTTATAAGTTGTATGTTGCCTCGTACATTAGATTAGTGACTCTGTGAAGAAACATCCTTTGTTCAGTGATTTACAAGTGTGCATTATATTACAGCGCTCTGATGCATTATGATAGTCAGTGGCAGAGCTCGTCTGGATATTTGTACATGATGGTATGGGTTAGCTCTCCTGCTGCTTCATTCTTCTGTTTTGGAGTCAAGTTTTTTGCCAAAAGATTGTTTTCCTTTCTTCTGTGTGCTGTATACTTGAATCAGTCAGCTGCCCTTGGTCTTGTATCTTTGACACTGAGGCGTTGTTGTCTGCATGAGAGAGTACATTACTGCTCTCCCCAGCTCACCCAGTGCCAGATCCGCTCCCATAACTTCATTCTTGGAAGGTTTTTGAGTCTCTAGGGAGATAAAACATGGGCAACATTTGCTCTTGCCTAAGCAATTTCAGAAGGCATTCAGACTTGCTTTGTTAATGTTGTTACTAAAGGTGGGCATAGGGGCATGAGAATTTCTTCTCAGTGTAATGTCATTTCTCTCTATAGGTCTTGTTAATATACACAGTTTATGCTCCTCATGCTAGTAAATAGTATTATCATTATTATGTTTCGATTTTATTATAATATTAGTATTACTTTGTTTGACTTATATATATATACAATTAATGCATTAAAGCAAACCTGTCATGGTTATTTGCGACTCTAAATCACAAACAGGTTATCTGGTGATCTAGTGTCCCAATTCGAACTACATGCAGAGCCATATTTGTCATTAGGGCCTGCGTCAAAGGCGTCCAGTTAAGGAGGGACATCCTCAAGAGCATTATTTTTTCCTATTTATTTATTTTTAATTTATATAATTGATTACTAGCACAGACTTTATCATAATTTATAGGATGGTTTGGCTCAAAAAGTCTATAGGAGTGGGAGCAGGAGGGTTTTGAAATGTATAGCAACATAGGGGAGTAGTAATCTATAGGTTAATGAGGGGCTAATGGTCTATCAGAGGTTAGTGGTCTATTAAAGGCACAGGGGTGTCATTATGTATGGGAACTGGGCAATAGTACCTCAATAGTACCACAACTTGTGATGTTCTAATGGCATCAGGGGTTCTCTGAGTCCAACAGTAAAGGTTTCCAAATGTATGAATACCAGAATCGTATAAAGAAATGGATGGCACTCACCGATCTTCCAAAAATATACTTTTCTTCTTTTTAATTCTGTCACAAATGTAATACAAACATACTCACAAGAGAATAACAGGGTGATTTGTGGAAGAGAGCATGTGCAGTGTGCCCATAGACAAGAAGAAAAGTATACTTTTGGAAGATCGGTGAGTGCCGCCCATTTCTTTATACAATTATAGTCTAGTTTTATGCTGTATCCTTGTTTAATCCTACAAAAAATGCCAAGCTTCAAACAATTTGTTGCACAAATATAAAGAGATTTTTATTAATTCATATACAAATTTAAATGAATAGACATACATTTAAAAATAAATACACCGTACTCGAGGAAAACACCTGAACCATCCGGCTGACACTGACAATGATATAGCAAAATGCTTATATTGTAAATACAACAATTTTTATCTATGTACAAATATATAATTTCATATTTCTCAACCTACCTATTAGTTCATATATTTATAACTGTAGTATATAGTACCATAAGACTTAATAGTTGACTGTATATTGACATTCAGACAAAGTCCACAATGACCAAGAAGTTAAACTGTAAATGCAATGAGGTTGAGAGCAAGTTCTTATCAATAAATGTGCCTAAGGCCTCTTGCACACTAGCGTTGCGTTTCACGTCAGGGTGCAATGCGTGAAAAACTGACGTTTTTGCTGCGTTTTTGTTTCATTTTTGTTCGCCTTTTTTTGCGTTTTCGGTGCGTTTTTCACGCGCGTTTTTTTAAGTCCATGGGACTTTTTCAAAGGGACCAAGGTTCGGGAATAAAATGTTTTATTTAATTGAAAAATAATGTCTTCTGATCAGTTGCAAACATCTGCGATCTATTCTTCACTGTTCCGCGCGCGTATATTATCTCCCGACAAGTTAGCAGATGTGAAGAACAGTGAAGAATAGAATAAAACCAGTGAACACAGTGAAAACAGTGACCACAGGATCATTTAAGATAAAAACACAGTGCAGAACACAGTGCAGAATAGATTACAGATGTTCGGCACATCTGCTTACTTGTCGGGAGATACGCGCGGAGCGCTTAATTTTGAAAAAAGAGAAAAACAAACTACAAATGGGATCATATAGACCCATTTATTTGCTAAATACTCATGTAAAAATTCTAGCCAAGATTCTTTCTCCTACCTTGTTCCCCCGGGGTCTCTTCTAGTAAATCCAAGAGGTCTCTCAGGACCTGTCTGTCTTCAATCGGGAAAGAATCCAAAAGAGATGGCTGGTGGTACAGCAGTTTAAATGCTAACTGCCTGCAAAATAAATATAGGTCCTTCGTCAAAGTGAATTTATCTAAGCGGTTCATAGGGGAGAACGAGAGACCCCTTTTAAGCACAGATAGCTCCATATCACTCAGACTGTAAGTAGACAAGTTAATAACTTGGAGATCACAATCATTACCTTCATTCATCGTCCTCTTGCTTCTAGTTGGTTTGTCTCTTTTATAGGTAGGGGACCAATCACGATGCCTTGCCCCACGTTTCTTGGTATTGTGTTGCATGGGGGCTGAGTCATCCTGAGAATAATCAGATTCACTCACTTCTGAAGATTGAGAGTCACCTAACTGAGAGTCCGGGGCCGGTTTACTCTGTGAGGTTCTTGGATGGAATCGTCGGTTGTTACCTCGATGGGTCCAATGATAGGCTCTATTCTTTTCGTAGTCCCGTTTGTCCCGTAGCAATTTGTGTTGTTTATTCTGAATAATACTCTTTTCATATTTATCAATAATGTCTTGTAATCTCTTACGAAACGGCTCCACTAAAGTGGCCGCGTCGAACTCCGGCAGACGGGATTCCAATTTTCTTATTTCTTCTCGTTGTTGATTGAGTAGCTCCCTATCATGGTCAAGTAACATATTAACCAGAATTAAGGAGCACTGAGCAAGACCCTTTTCCCAATTGGTCTTATCATTCACGTCAACCTCCCAGGAGGGAAAGATCTGTACCCTCAGACCTCGGGGAAATATTTTGAGCTTTAGATACTCTTCCAACATGCGGATGTTCCACCATAATCTCGTAATGGCCTTATGCAGATTAATCAAATCATTCGAGATTTTCGTAAAATCTGAATTAGTTATGGATTCAGCCTTCTCATGGAAAATATCCAGAAAATGACTGTTCCAAGCAGTCTCTCTTGTTTGTAGGTCCATGGCGTCCGACCACACAATAGGGCGGTTGGGTTCTAAAAAATTCCAAACAATGGTAAAAGTGATCAAAATAAATAATATAGCCCCGAAAAAACAGGCAAAAAGCCAAGTTTAAAAATACATAATAGTCTTTTGAAAAAATGGGGAATTATTATAACAATTGGTAATATGTCACACATCTGAAAACATATGAATGCAAAAAATGAAGAAAAGAGATGTGCATTTATGACACATATAATTTTATTGAAGAAGAGCATAAAAACACACTTAAAAAACCCCAAAGGGGGGTATACACCACAAAAGCTCCCCAGTATAACAATTAATATCGGGTAATCAAGGTAAGCAGTATTATACAAAGTACATGTACAGATAAACGTGGACCATAAATATGTAAACAATTCAATAATATCCAGCAGAACGTAATGTCCAGCAAGTATATCCGGTCCAATGCGAAGGAAATACAATGGATTAAAGTGCAAGTAACTACATTACCTAAATAAAGAAGTCAGATCTGGGGAAGCAAAGACGCCCCACGCGTATCGCCCGGCTCGCGGGCTTCGTCAGGGGATACTGGTGTTTGTAAAGTGGCGTGCTTAAATACACCGGCCGCGTCACCGCAGCCCAGCTCTGCCCAATCACCTCTGCTCCATGATGACGTGATATCCGGTCGCGTGGACCGGAAGTCACATGGACCGGCAGTCTAGAGATGCGTTTCACCTGCAGTTAAAACTATGTTAGTTGGATCTTGGGATGGAGCTGGCGCTCCGCTACCAGGCGAGCTTTCGCCTATCCAAGCCCCTGTCTCTTGGCTACTCCCCAAACAGCACTTCTAAGAACCTTTTGTATAAGATCTAGTGTAGTAGTGTTCTTATAAGTTTGGGTTATGGCGGGTGAGGGGAATGTAAACAGATGCGCAAGTAGCGATGAAATAATATCGGTAAATGATAAAAGTTTGCCAGTAAATTTTGTGGATTACACATCAGGGTGGCGACAAAGTTAACAAGTTTCATGTGGAAGCCATGAAAACAACCCAAAATTCTGCCTGACACAACTCGTTTGATAAGGGGACGATGTATGGAGGCAGCTATATGGACAACTTTTGGAGGCAGCTATTGCGATGACGTCTGGAGGTAGCAATGGAGACAACGTGTGGAGGCAGCTAAAAAGACGAC